>CABFOW010000454.1:152686-183506 GCA_902141385.1 Timema californicum | reverse complement strand
TATATATATATGATACCCATTTTATTATTCAGCCAAAAAAAATAATTGAATTTATAAATCTTATTTTAAATACCTGCCCCAATACACCTTTTCGTCACCGGAAGTACAATATATTGCTAGACACACGCTTCATTAGCCGCATGGTTCAAGGCAGCGGTTCCTGAACTTTCTCGACTCGCAAACCCCTTTAACAAACATCTGAATTGCACGAACTCTCTGGTAAATATCCATTGCCACGCATTTAATTTTATAACAAATTATTATATAATTTATCTATTATTTGTAATCAAAATGTTTACTACCTTTAAATTAACCTACTTTATCTCGGTAGGTACTTTGGGATACCCTACCAAATATAAAGAAATAATAGTGAAACTAATTGAATAAAAGTTCAAATAACTATATATTTTTTTTTTAATTTAAAGTGAAATTATATAAGCAAAATGCTGAAGTAAAATTTTCTTGTCTTTACACAATATCTTGTAAAAATACTATCAAATCTCACATGTTTTTTTAAAGTGGTACTGGAAATTGCTAGTTTTACATAACTGAAATACCCTCCTTTAATCACAAAATTCCACGCAGATTTAAGTTTAAAAACTGTTAACAAGTTTTAACAGCTATACCCCGATTTTGTTTGGAAGAACAGTAGAGAAAACACAAACATATTTCTTTGCGGCCAACATCGACAGTATTTCTTTATTATATTGGTGTTATTTTATAGGTATTGATAATATCTACCAAATTTGATAGCTTCAAATAACATGACTTCATGTATGAATATATTAAAATGGTTTTAGTAGCTTTAGTAACTAACTTCTACTGTTCTTCCTATCAAATTCATACTATACTTATCTCTGTCTGAACGTGACTTAGTGGAATGGATGAACCTACTTTGGATGGCACAGAACTTTAAAGTCAAGAACCACAGTCGATAAATAAAGTATCAAGTCACTTTCAGCATTAAGTTTGTTTCTGTATTTATTTTTTAAATAGGCATATGAATCAAAAGATTTATCCCTCAAGTGCATAGAATAATATGGTAACAAAGCTGTAATAGTTGTATTCTCTAACAATGAGAAATCCTCCTTTAACCATAACCAGAAACCTATTAATGACAAAGACGTATAGCTTTTCTTTAATTCAAAATTGGTGGAAATTTCAAGAAGCTGTTCTTTTTCACTCATGCTTAATGGGGAGAGTTTTAAAACTGCTATCTCTTTCAGGGGATTGCGAATCCAATTGTTATTATTGGACATGGCTGGAAAATATTCTCTAAAGGTTTTTTCAAGTCCCTTAAAGTGTTCTATAACCATGTTCTTTACAATTTCGTTTAAATAAAGCTGATTTTCTAGCATGAAGTCGTGGATGGTATCAAAGCACTCCGTTTGATTGCTAACTAAACAAGTTTCCTGAAAGTTTTTTTATGGATGACTCGATACAGTCTTGAACATTAGAAACGTCAATATTTGACCCCTGAAGAGAGAGATTTAAACTGTTCATTTTTGAGAAAATGTCTGCCAAATAGGCCATAAACCTTGAACCACATTTGATCTTGCATGCACTTTTATTTGTGAAAGGAATGGTTGGTTGGTAAGAAAAACTAAAATTTCGTGTTTGAGTTTAAACAATCTTGTATGAGTTCTTTCTCGAGATAATCAACTGACTTCAGTGTGAGATGATAAACAGTTGTAAATGCTTACCATTTCCTCAAAAAGTGCTGCAAAAGTCCGCCATTACAGAAATATTTTGGCGAACCCCTGGTTTAAGGTATCACTCTCGTAATATAATAGATTGGCGATAATGGGAATATCGAGGTTCAAATCTCGGTCATATTTACTAAGGGTGGTTTTTCAAAAAAATTCTTCTACTCTCCCTCCACGCAAATACGTGAACACTTTGAAGCATAGTATAGTATTTCGTGTTAAATTTAGCAGGATATATGAGTTTTAATGGAGGACATCACTCTGTACTACTTTCTAAAATAAGGGCACAATACATATTGAGTTTTTAAATATTTATGATCGTTAAAAACCATCAGTAAAGAACAAAACAAATTGTAAATGATCTCCCTGAATAGAGTAACAAATTTTTAATTGTCAGTGAAATTTACCTTGACCGATTTCTTTATAAGACGGGAGGTATACCAAGGGAATGCGTTGAGAATTGCATTAAACCCTCGTGGCGGCCATTGCAATTAACGCCAGCAAACAGAGTGGACGTTTGTTAAAAACTTGCACAGTTAAATAGTTGGAGATGAACTAGTCACTCTAAATCAACTTACATTATTCGCATTAATTATTTCATAACCAGAGCCAAAGTATTCCATAAATTAATCATAAATAATAAATTGTTATCCTTTTATTTATGTGATCTTCCATTTAAATCAACCCCAGTCCAATCGTTGTTAGGGAACGTGTAACTACCTCTCACCCAAACACAATATACCTAATATAGTGCTGAGATATAAACTGACGCACCAGAATTTAGGGTGATCAGGTTGCATACTAACCTGGTCATGATTCAAACCAAGGACTTCGGAGCAGAAACGTCTGCGTGCCGTTAAAACATCCTCTAAATATAACCATCATAATTAAACCATTAGCATGGTATTATTTAAGTGTATAACCCAAGCAGATGGTAAGACGCTGTGCTACAATAAATATATATACACACACATAAATATATCAAAACTGACCACTTGCTTACTAGCGAGGGTAGCGACCTTTTTTATTATCACTGATTCAGTCACAGGGAAAATAATTATTTTATTAAAAATTGTTTAAACATTATATATAATTTTATATTGTATAAAAACATAATTCATATGTATTATACAAATACACCATTTGTATTACAGAAAAACGTATTAGTGTGATCTTCCAAAATGTTGGAAAACCACACTTATAATGTTAATATTATAATGCTTTTATGTACCAATTAATTAGTATTGAAAGTTATTTTCATTTATCTATTGATCATTGATAAAGGAAGTTAAAATCAGAAATACCATGCTATTGATTTGATAAAATATACTTGGTAGTTACGTTATCATATTATTAGTAAATATAAGTCGATTACAATTTAAAAATATACTTGTAATTAGATCTGCACAGATAGGATCTGATATAACTGTTGTGTCGTAGAGCGCTTGTGGTGTAAGTAAATAAACAAATTTGTTTTAGTCTGTACATTATAATTTATTTTAATCCCTCAGACAATATTTGATCAGGCATCAACGGAAATACATTTCCCATAGTGAAGACCTTACGTATGATTAGTCAAAGGTCGAACTAGTGGGTGAAAACCTATAAATAGCACATAATGGTATTAATAACATGTTATACTCTTTGGTAATGGAAATACTAAAAATTATAGCCAATCATAGGACATAAAAATAGGTTTTTTATATTTAAACACAATTTTAACCATAAATGTAATCCTTATACCGCACCATATATAAACTTAAATTAGGTAACGCAGGGCTTAGGGTATAGTTTTATTAACGTAAAGGTAGTTCTCCTATAACGCGTGTTTATATTACGAGATTTTGGATATAACGTGATCAAAGGAATAGGGATAGTTTTTTTTACATCCCGGTCCCGAAACGGCTATTAGGCATTTTCCGAAAGCAGGTTACTGGGATTCACCGCATCGATCGCGTTTCTCTTTCACCCCCGCTGGTGCATAGATTACGTGCGCGAATATCAGCTTCTGTGATTCCCCACACTAGTAGGCCCTACCCGCCAATATTAATGGTTCATCGTAAAGAACCTACAATATATTATATTCATCTTTAAAATTTATTCTGCATAATATATTCAATGTTTACATTATTTCTGCATTCTAATGTTAATATGTATCTATTTTTATCAATTTTAATAATCTACACGATATAAATTATATATATTCAAAATGAAATATAAAATAGGTCAAACTTTTAATGGAAATTTGTTTTTAATAGGTATGGAAGTATAGCTCTATCCCCACCACCACCCCGAAACTTTCCTTTTCCATTTAATTAATGTTTTCCATAATGCGAATTTACGATAGCGTGATGTTTTTATAAAACGTAACTACCGCGTTATAGTAGAAGTTCCTGTACTGAGTCACTGAATCACCAATGCCGAAGAGGAAATTACTTGAATACCCTTTGGGTGTACTAAAGTTTGTTTCTTTTTCCTAAAAGGGTTTTCACTCTTTCACATTTCATTTGGCCTTCTTCATCCATGCCCCATTGATAACTTTATGCGGGAATATCAGAGGTATGGGAAGTTGTTCACAACAAATCCTTTAATATATTTTAGTGGGGCTCGTCTTTCTTAGTTAAATGTATTTTTTTAATACCTCTTCTTATTACTCGTGCAGACTATTCACGCTTGAGTACTAATTATTCTAATGTGTTAGGTATGAGGGAGATTCAATTTAAAGGAAGTGTACCCACATTTGAGGGGGGAAGGTGAAACCCAATCCCAATATCCTCGTCAATGGCATTACAGTCTATTGAGAATGTGTGTGACACCTTAGATCATGCCCTCATATAAGTGGGTAGTTTTATAAATATTAATCAATATGGATATATACCATATATTTTTTTAAATAAGTATTTGAGTTTCGGAAGATGTATCAGCTATTATTACAACAAAGTGGACACTGGGGTCTAAAGTAACAATGGAGAGTTTTTTTTAATCAGTGTTTACATCCCCGTTAACTCACACACTTTAAATACGGGTCCTTTTTCCACATCATTTTTATTTTACTTTTACAATTACCATATGAATTTCCTTTTTAACATTATAACACATTGGCTCTTAATTTAATTGAGATTCAACTACCCCTAGTTTCATTTGGTCCACCCCAGATATATTGCGCACCCGATACCCTCCCCCACTGGGCCCTCATAAGTGCCCGGGATTTCACTCCCGAGTCCGCCAAGCGCCCAGCAGAGGCGAGTATCCCCATATCCACCACCTGGGGAGGCCCTCTATCGGAGCTGGTGCCCCACCTAATTTCTAGCCACCACACTTCCGTTTTCACACTTCTTTCCATCCTTGGCAATTGAATTTCCTAATCTAATTCCTACCTAGTTACCCCATCCCTAATTTAGCTATTCTAACTACCAAAATAATCTAAACTAAGCTAGCTTAACTATTATATTACCATTCCTGCCGGGGAACTCCATCACCCCGATGGTACCAGGGCTGCAGGGCAGCCACATTTTCCATCTTGAATTTAAGGGCCCATACACCACAATCCACCTCATTTGTTTCCAAGGTGATTGGTCATACGGTGCAGGGAGCTCCTCAGAATTCATATTTACTCCAATAACTTTTGTTCAAACGACTGGAAGACTGTCCTTAAGATACCCATCCCTTGTGTTCCTCCGGACACTCATTCGTACTGGAATCCAGTTCCCAAGGCACGTACTTGCTCCTCCCGGCCCCTAATATTTTTTTTTTATCCCGGAAAGGATTGTTTCAGCTTATTCCCATCTAACAATACTTTTTTCTCTACTCACTCACCGCTAAGACCACACTAGTGTCAATGTCAGTCCCACCCTCTGTGTCGCTGTCATCTTAGTCATTGTCAACGTCCCGTTTTATTCGTCCCTATGCCTCTATAAGTCTATCTACGTAGGCAGTCTTTGCTCTATCTGACGCTTCCAGTGAAATCTGGTCTAAGAATTTCCAATAGATTGGGTCCTTCAGTTCTTCGCCTACTAATCTTCCTTGGATCTCTCTCTGGTAGTTCCTTCTTGCTTCTAGCGTAGGGACGCCCTTGAGAACCACATGTTCAGGGGCTACCTCCTCACCACATTCACAATTACACCACTATATTAGTCCCAGCTTCCTAAGAGATGCTGTGTACGGTCCCTTCTCCGTGATGAACTGGACAAGACCCAGATATGTCTGGAGGTGTTTATTCTCAACCACATTAGGGAACAATCGATAAGACCTTCTATCTGTCTCACTTCTCTCCCAGCGTGTCTCCTCCAACAGGATTATTTACACTTCTCCAGATATTGTCACATCGGGTGTGGTGAGGATTCTCACCTTCCCCATGTTTCCCCTTTTTATCCAGTACGCCACACCTTTCTTCCTTATAAGGAGGTCCAATGGCCAAACAACTAGGGACACACTCGTTGCATCCGTTGCTATAGTCCGGTAGGCTCTCGTCAGCCTCAGTAATATGTTTCTCTGTAGACCTTGAATCACCTTAACTGAAACGACATTGATTAGTTTGTGAGCCCAGATGCACGTCCCATATCTCACAATGGAGAAAAGGATCGTCTTATAGTATTCTCTTATTATCCGCATAAGCAGATAAAACTACCTCTGTCACATGCTCCCCATCACTACCTCTATGTGCGCCGCGGAGTTTATGTTCTCATCTAGGGTCACTCACGGCTATCTGACCATATGGCTTCTTCTTAGGATCTTTATCCAATCTACCCTTGAACATCATGTAGGTCGTCTTCGCCAGTGCCATTTTTAACTTGACACTTTGACACCAGGTGTCAAGTTCTTCAAGCACCTCGTTACTTTTTTCCTCTAAGTTCCTTCTAGAGTACTCTTCTATTAAAATTAGATGGTCGTCTGCGAAGGCGACCACACCCTACGTCTCCGATATCCCTTCCAACAAGTACAACACTGGTTCCAGGCTGACATCCCAAAGTATCGGGCCACATACCGATCCTTTGGGACATCCCTTCGTCGGTAGCTTCTGAACAATATTTCCCAGACATTTCAAGGTGGAGTATCTGTTAAGACAGTAATCCTTAAAACTCCTATACAGCTGTCCCGGACACTGACTCTCTCTTAATCTGTTAAACATCACCTGAAACCAGAGGTTGTCAAAAGCACCTGAAATATCCATGGAGAGTGCGCGCCTTTAACGACCAACGGCCACGCTTAGCCGCAGCGACCGCAAAGGGCACGAGCGACTCACACGCGGCCAGCGACCAGTCGCTGTCATCAGTCACCGCATAAGCATGAAAACCGGGTCAGTATTCGCGCACTTAGCGCGGTAGCCAGTCGTTTGTTTTGTACGGAGTGTGATTATGGCTACGATGTCTCGCGGGGATCATTTCGATTCAAACGATTCTGGCCGCCTATACCGACCGCTCAGAATATTGGTCGCAATAACCTGGCCGCTGCGGCCAGGTCACCAAGTGTGCGCCCAGCCTTAGGCTTCATTATAGCTTGGTGGAGTGATGGCATAATTGGTAAGATATTATTTAATAATTGTCTAGACAACAATGTAAGCTATAAGGTTATATCTTCTTCTTTATTATTTTTATTCTGTTATCTTTATTTTATATCAGCTTTAGTCTTCTATTACGACTAAATATGTCGGGGATGTCACACCATCTTTACGTCCTATTTGTAATAAAGATGATTGATTTTAATCCATACTATCGGAAACTTTTAGAATATTTTAAGTGCTATGTGTAATATGGAATAATCCCACAATAAGATTATTACACCTCAAAAAGTCTGTATATTTCCTATAGTATTAATTAAAATCAATCATCTTTATTTTAAATAA
This sequence comes from Timema californicum, assembly GCA_902141385.1. Taxonomy (NCBI): domain Eukaryota; kingdom Metazoa; phylum Arthropoda; class Insecta; order Phasmatodea; family Timematidae; genus Timema; species Timema californicum. Next base: position 175,958 of record CABFOW010000454.1, on the reverse strand, counting down.
GACCTGAAGATGGTGTGACATCACCGAAACATTTCGCCGTAACAGAAGAATAAAGCTGATATAAAATAATTTGAAGGGAATTAAAAATTAAAAAGAATATATAACCTTATCATTTATTAATCTTAACCAAATAAATATAAACAATATTAAAAAACAGAGTAAAATTCAGCTCTCTCTAAATGGGTTTGTTATATCTGTTCTGAAAATGCATCATTCTAGCATTGATATACAATTTTCAACTATTTGCTTCATTGATCATAAATCTGGTGTTTATCTTTTTGAATATCTACTGTAAGTCTCTTGGGAGTATGTTTGTAGGTAAGATTTAATTACCCTCCCTTCCCAGACACCTGAGAGGTTGTTGCTACACTACACGATCAAAGACACTGCCGAAATTCGGGGTAATGCGCCTCGGGAAATAGGGTATAGTCTGCGGTGTGGCTTAGGAAAATAGAACCACATCGGTGGTCGAATAGTCTGACGCGTCACTCTGGTTATTGACTGGATTACAGGAGACGGTAATGTCGGAGCTCGAATACTGGCCGGGTGTTTTTCTTTTCTTTAATGGTTTTTTACTATTTTTGTATGCATATGCAAGTACATTTCCTATAAAGTTCTGCCTTCCTCATTCCTACACTATAATGCGTAATTAATTAGTCCGTATAACCTAAATGGGTACTAAAAATAGTATCAAAAACACCAAAAAATATTTATTATAATTCTCACCTTGCAGATTTGTGTATAGCATTTGCGTGAAACCATTAATCATTCAATATTGATATTTATTGTTTCCCTACTATATAAACTACCACCTCTGTGGCCTAGTGGTCAGAATTCCTGGCTACAGAGTATGAGGTCCCTGGTTTGATCACCGACGCTTCCATATTCTTTGTTCAGCAGTGTACCCGTAGCGGGATTAACTCCATTTCGAGAGCACATATTAGGAGATACTTGAATAAAGCAGTAGTGGCTCCGGTATGGAAAACTAGGACTAACAACCGGAAGTATTATTATTCTGACCACATGATCACATCCGCGAATGTTGGCACTATTTTCACCAACATTTGTAAGTCACTCTGTCCATATATATCGGTTGTTGTCTGACGGCATTGAGGTTTACTCTACCACATAAAATATTGCTGTATGCTATGAAATGCAATTTTGTTCAAACTGTATAATATATAAATAATGTACCCTTTGTTTACACTGTGTGGTAGAAAGCTTAGCTTGCAATTTTCAATTAAGGTATAGCTTATAAAATAGGATCAGAGGGTAGCTCTTAAGGTAAGACTGTTTTCTACTTTATACTGCCTTCATAATTTTGCACGATTTTTTAAAGTTTATTTTAGTGTATGGCTTTACTTAATGTAAGGAACATGACATAGAGGTTAGGTCGCCTGATGTGTAGCGTTGCCCAGGGTCCACCATAGGAGGCTGTCTACACGTCACACCCGCAATGAGATAATGGGACGATAGTGAATATGAAGCTATGGAGTCTTAAATATAGCTTAAGCCTAACCAACCAAACCCTGATGACCCTCGAGATAATTCCCCTTAGTAGAAAGATACCCACGGTATCAGCCAGGAACTGAACCCGGGATCCCATAGGTTCGTAGACAGGTGCACTGACCCCTACACCTTAGGGCCGGATCACGCATTCATTAAGAAGTGGAGGGAACGTGGGAAATTGGGTCACTAACCAATTTTTGATAATTTATCTCTTTTATTATTATTATTTTTGTTTTATTTTTAGCAACGTATTATTTTTAAAAATTTGTTCACTCAGGGAGTTTGGTTTATTTATAGTATACTAAATACAACTAAAGTGCAAGTTTTAAGTCTCACTTAGGGGTATGAAGTCCTAACGCCAGCCCTGCTTTGTGATGAATGAATTGAATGAATGAGAACTTGTTTTATATGTATTTTCTAAACCCATTCTACTATTATTTTTCAAGAATGGAAATAAGAAAAAAAAAGTAAATGTTTTGACTAATGGCATGATTTAAAAGTTCAAAACAAATTTATACTACGTATAAAAAATACTACATTAAACTAAAATATAAATTTAAAAGTACTCAAACACCACATAAAGTGTTATATGCATGACTGTGGTTTTATATTTATCTGTAATACATCTCAATTATAGCTAAGATTTAAATTTTGAGTATTAATATAAAATATGAGTGCATTAAAAGTGATTGTGTTACATGAAATATGAAAACCCAATTAACCTTCCCTACAAATCCCTAACCAGTCTATGAACTATACACCCAATTTCATACCATACCTTTTCCCCCATCCCAAAATTGAAGAATTTAAAATTATGTATTCACATTGTCTTGTGAATAAATTACTTTATTTTACTAACAAAATGTATAAACTGTAGAGTATTTCTCTCCACCTCTTACTACCGAGTCAATTTATCCACATTTTTACAATATTTAGGAATGGCAAAAATAAAAATAGTTTGGAGGAAATGTACTTAGATTTTAGTAGAGCTAATAGGGGGGNGGGGGGGGGGGGCAAAAATATTCAAGAAATCAAATTCCAGGAACAGTTATTAGGGACTCGAATCCCAAACAATTGCAATTAAAACAAGACAAAAATGATGTATACGTTATTGTGCTTACAAGTGTGGGTCTATGGATATTAGTATTATTATTATTATTATTATTATTAGCACCGCGTCTTACTACCCGTTCGGGTTATACGCACTTACGCTCATGTGTAGTGGCAGGGTGATTGTGAGATGAAATGAAGGACCTAAAGCTTAACGTGGAATCCGAACCACGGTGGAGGCCTGGCACTCCCCACATTCACAAGATGTCTTGTCAGAGGTGAAGGAAGGGTTTGGTAATCAGATAAATCTGTGCCGGGACCGAGGATTGAACCCCGGCTGCCAGCACAGAAGTCTGACACCTTACCCCTAGACCGTTTATGGATATTAAAAATATGTGTTGGTTAAATCAGTTCCAAAATTTATACAACGCTATATAATCTATTTTCATAGATAAACCTTTGATTTGTATTTTTTATTTTAAATTACACTCCATGAGCATCAACACACAACCTCATTCTTGGATTATCCGTGAAAGTATATGCATTGTAAATCTTCATCTTTGATCAATATTTTAAGAGCCCTATTTAACTAGGAAATGGGTGTACCTGCACTTCTATTCAGAATTACGCATTCCATGCTTGCAACTACCTAACTCCTTCCTCGGTGGTTTCGTTGGGGGTAAAATGGAACGATGGGGTTAGGGAAGTGTGGGAGGAAGTAAAAAAAAGGGGGTTTGGGAGGGTAGGAGTTGAAATTGCAGAGCTCTGCCAACCAATTTGCTGAGAAGAAGGTGGATAGTGAAAGAGTAAAAAAAATAAAATAAAAGGGAAGGGGCAAGATTAGAAATATGGGTATTTTGACCCCGTTAACGGCATACATTAAATCTAAAATGTGAGAGTGGTTAAGAGTAGGAGGTTGTAGGATCTTTTTATATATGTATATATTCCCTCTCCCTCTACCGTACCGCAAACCCTTTCCTCCCAGTGGCTAAAGTGAACTCAATAATTCAGATTGGTGTATGACTATATATTTTCGCCCACTTTATATTCTGACTTCCTCACTAATAAACGTTTGAGAGATCCTTTGCTAAAATCATCTATTCTTAGCCTGTAACGACCGAATTTATGTAACTATTAAGATTGACCTTGAAAATTAGACGTGTGCTTGTAATGGCCAAATTTATGTAAGAATTAAGATTGACCTTGAGACATCCTTAGTTTATTCAAAAGCTCTAATTTGTAAAGCTGTATATATATATATATATATATAATTTCTTGAAATATTTTTTTGACTTTGCCTTATAATGAATTATTGTCATAATTTGTGATGGTGAATTTTGTTTAAAAACGGTATACTTAATGAAATCTTAGTGAACAGAACTGAACCAATACAGTTGTTTGCTCATTAGCTTAAATATTATATTTATTTATTAAGATTATAACAAATATTCCCATATGTTTAACTAGTCTGGCCTAATTGTGATGGGGAGGTACATAGGTACTTAGAATGTATGTTCCTAAATGTGTTCCTACTTTCCCTCCATGAGAATGTGGATACATTTCCTTTAAATTTTACCTTAATCACATTAATGTCATAAAACTAATATAATAAGGTTAACTTTGAAAAGAAATTCGATACCTAAACTCAGTGGGGTTCGATTCTCGTCATGGCCGAAAGGTTATCACTGGTGGAATGTGGATTTACCTTTTCACATTTCTAAATTAACGGCCGGAGACTGGATGTTGTGTCTCTCCTAGTCTTAAGTTAGATTATGGAGCATATGAAGCTACGACAGGCTAGTAGTGGAAAACATATGACTTGAATAAAAAACTAGCCCAGGCCACAAGCTGGAAACAGAAATGGACGTTATAAAAAATCTTCCAAAAGCAGTTGTGCGAAGTAAACCAAACGTATTTGTAGAATTAGGTTGATATGTAGGTATTTCTCTTAGCACTGTGTCTAATTACCCGATCGGTTAATACGCTCTTATACTAATTACTCTTATGGTTTGAGGGATCAAGGGTTTTATGTGTATATAGGCAGTGTACCTACATTTTCGTGGAAGGAGAGTGAAAAATCAATTTTATTAAGCCCTCTTAAGCACACCCGACCAAAATTATATCCTTGTACTCCCCGTCATCAGCAGTTTGGTCTACTGTGAGAGTAGTGCGTTAGATCACACAGCCACCGAAGTGGATTAGCTTGAAACTACTTTATTCATAAACTTTACTAGCACGTAATTTAAAAATATTATATATATAATATTTATATTGTATTATGATTTCTAAATTCCTTAATAGTATATCACATATCTTAGAATTAATTATTTTCTCAAGTGTATCCAAACTATATATATATATATTACTTACTTACTTACTTAGACTACACGATCAGTCAGACTGTGAGTATTAATAAGGTATGACTGATCGTGTAAGGTCAGTACTGATGGACGGATGGCCGCACTGATTAAAATACTGATTCTGATTACATTTGTGATCCGAATTTTCTGATCAGATCAGTCTCAGTCCATCAGTCTTGCAAATGGTGAGAGAAACTGACAGTACTGAACATTTGATCGTCAGTATTTCCTTCAGTCTCAGTAGCAAACATAGACTGCCCACACCTTTTTATTATCGTCCATGTTGTAGCACGCTGCGTACAGGGGCTAGACTGATAAAAAAAATTGACCATGTACAGGTTCGTTGTAAATACTGATGCACACTGACAGTCAGACTGTCAATTTTAGGTATGACAATCTGACAACTTGTAGGGGCCCTATTACTTACTCACTCTAATAGGAGCTTGAAAAATGACTGCCACACCTACAAAATTGCTCCACCTATCTCTATCTTGAGCTTTTTATATCCAGTCTACCTCATTACACCCTATATCTTTCAGATCCGATCTAATGTTATCTTATCTGCGTCTAGGTCTTTCCAATGGTCTCTTCCCACTGAGTTTACCAGTCAGTAACTTTAAAAAAGATGTAGAATCTCTCATTCGCGATGTGTATTAGTTTAATAATTATGTTTTTAACAGACTGATTCATCTCAGGTCAAAGTATCAACCTGAACAGCAAATAAAATTACCGTACAACACTAATGATTCATTAGAGATTGATGCGTTTATTGATTTTGCAAAAAATCGCTGAATATTGGGTGAATTTAATTAATATAATTGATATTTTTTCAATATAACTTTATTGATTAGTCTTATATAAACATGAGGACCTCTTAATTGTTCAATAATGGACCATACTTTTTACAAATCTTATCAATATTAATCCTTTTTTTTATAATTAATGAAAAAATATACACTATATTATGAGATATATTATAGCTAGTGGATGTTGCCAAAAGAGGAAAATTTAAATAACTTAGAGGTGACCTAGCGGTCTAGGGGTAAGGTGTCAGACTTCTATACTGGCGGCCGGGGTTCAATCCTCGGTGCTGGCAAAGATTTATCTGATTACCAAACCCTTCCTTTACCTCTGACAAGACATGTTGTGAATGTGGGGAATGCCAGGCCTCACCGTAGTTCGGATTCCACGTTAAACTGTAGGTCCTCCATTTCATCTCACAATCACCCTACCATTACGCATTAGCGTAAGTGAGTATAACCCGAACGGGTAGTAAGACGCGGTGCTAATAATAATAATAATAATAATAAATATCTTAGACGTAGAAAAGGGTAGAGATCAATTTGTTACTAAACTATAATTTACAAATGATATATTAAAATATCATTCACTCCAATTAGTTTAAATAAACTATTAATATATATAAATTTTAAAGTATATTTTGTGATAGAACATGCGTAGAATTTCTTCCCTAAGATACACAGAAGACTAACACAGACTAAATCAACTAACATCAAGGGTGAACAAATACTTATTAGTTACTAACGTTACCTTAGATATTAGCCTTTTCTATCCAGTTCTGAAGAACCATTCCCTTCCCTAAAGTACACCATTCACCGCCAAGCTTGAACAACAAATTCATGGAGAGCAAGGTAACAAAAGAAGGCTGCTAGAAGATACAAGTCTGCCAATTTGACTACTTACATTTCAAGTATGTCTAGCAAACGAGAAATCTAAATTCGTTTTATAGTGGCGGAGAGTTTAAACTAAGTGGATATTACATATAGAATTATTATATATGAAATGTCTTATTTAATGTAAATACTATGAGGTATGTTACTGTAATCTAAAACATTCATTTTACACAAACAATTTACTAAAATATTATCTGTCGCCATTCCACCGAAGGGAATATCAACTGTTGAATTGTTTTTTGCCTTCTCGAGCAAATAGGAAGAAGAAAACAACAAAAAGAGAAATTGTATGATTTTTGTAAAATGTGAACTTGACTAAGTTATTTTCTGTTTAAGTAATGCCAGCCAATTTTAAAACGGTAATGTTGTTTTTGACGCACGATGGGATAATGAATACCTCAAAAGCTCTACGGGCACTTTTGCTTCAACTAGAAGAATGTTTAATCATTCAACACCAACTCACAAGTCCCAAAAAAAATTAAAGTGAACTGAGCATATTTCTATTTATTTTTTGTTCAGTGATTTTAAACCACATATTCAACTGGGTAAGATGAGAGCTTATTCTATTACAAACACACACATTTTAACAAAGTTTGAACTTAGGACATTAAACCTAATCTCTTATCATGTACACCATTTATTGGATGAAAAAATATATTTAATCATAATCAACTTAACATATATTGCTAAAGTAATAGTTATGAACATAAATTTATTTAATGGATGAAATATGATCAAGTATTGTTCATTAAAGACGTGCATATTTGTGATGTCACGGCAGGTCAAGATAGAATTTCCCATGTTAATGAATTTACGTTTTATTCAGAGAGTTTAAAAGATATAACGTTGGAAAAAAGACTATAGATTATTTAATAATTCTAAAAATAGTCCTGCAATGTCACAAAATTATTATTTTTGTTATTAAGTACGTTTAATGTAAACATCTTTTTTTTTATAAATCCTCTAAGACTTAGGCTATTTAGCTCGGTCACGAAAATGTCCTCTAGGAGTCTTCCTGTCAGGATGTAGATTAAAAATATCCGTGGTAGCATATGTCTTTCTAGAATAAGAAACAAGTAAAAGGTAAAATTAGAAAACAAGTCAATGTTGTCAATACGCCAATATTAAAGTCACTGTGTAAACTCGTCAGAGGAAGAGTGAAATTGTTATTAATACACAGTCAAGAGCTCTCTCTCAGGGTTAAGAGCTCAATTTCTTTCCTCTCTTTCTATTTCGCAGGATAGCATCTAAGTGTGATAGTGCGTAGACTACTTAGGTGCATCAAGTTAAGATGCAACCCGCTTCCCAAAATGGCTTCGAATTTCCCACGTAGGCAACTTCGTTAAATTTCATCATTTTTGGTAGTTATGTTTATAATGTTCAACCTGTAATTAGCTCAGACGTCACTAGGTAATGAAGAAGCTGAAACATGTTAAAAATAATTGGTTTAATATATATATATATAGATAATTTAAAAAAAATCTTCACAAAATCGTGAACATTGTAAAGACAGGCAAATATTAGTTGGGAGTTGTTTATTTAGTAATGAGTTTGTTTCTCTGGGCTTAATGCGTGGGATGTTTGGTATTTTTTTTTTCTCAGGGCTAGAATCGTGGGGTGTTTGGTATTTAATAATGAGTTAGTTTCCCAGGGCTTAAAGCGTGGTGAGTTTGGTAGCCCCTAAAAGGAACAATTTTGAGGTAATTGTATGGTTATAGTATAGTTTCATATTTCTATTTATTAATGTGTTTAGGGTTTTTTATTTTAATCTTGAAATATATAATAATAATTATTAGCACCGCGTCTTACTACCCGTTCGGGTTATACGCACTTACGCTAATGTGTAATGGTAGGGTGATTGTGAGATGAAATGGAGGACCTACAGTTTAACGTGGGATCCGAACCACGGTGGAGGCCTGGCATTCCCCACATTCACAAGATGTCTTGTCAGAGGCGAAGGAAGGGTTTGGTAATCAGATAAATCTGTGCCGGGAAATATATAATTAAATATACATAAAATATATTTATAAATTAAGGAATTTATTTTGGGTCATGGGTTTACACCATTAAACAAAATCAAGAAGATATCTACTTGAATATTGTCTAAAGAGTATAATTCGTAGCTTTGATTTAACACTGAAGTACTGGTTTATAATTTGGCGTTGTCTTGGCTGCCTACGTCACGATATAAAGAGCGTGGTTGGGGGGAACGGAAAAGGAGTGTAAAGGGTTTGGGGGCAGGGGGGGGGGTAAGTTGGGGTGGAACCTGCCACCACCAGAAGATGAGCGAACGAAAAACGAGGCCAGATATAATATCTAAACATATATAGGTGAATGTATGCTTTAGGTCTTATAGAGAGGACCGTAAGTACATCTCAATAGTTGTGGGATGGATTTATAAAGAAAGAAAATATACGTCAGGAAAAATTCCAACGAATATTATTTCTCTTAATAATAAATCCAAACTTTCTGTTTTATGAAAAATTTTAATTTGTTTACTATACTTTTTATCTTGAAAAGTTGTTCGTCGTATACCTAGACTTATTTTGAAGTAGTTTATTGTATTAAAAAGTTGGTTAAATAGAATTTATTAATTAAATTTGAAGTTAACTTTAGAAGTTTGAGATTTATTGATCATAATTTTAACTAACCTAGCTTAAAGTTCTAGGACTAATATATTTTAAAAATATTTAATTATAAATTATTACTAAATATGTTCTTATTTATGTAAATATAATTTTGATGGACAAAAGTAAATTAAAAATAAATCTTAATGTTTTCAGCTAGAATATTATAATAAAATAAGATTAAAAGAAAATTGAACAGGTTTTTAATACAAGTTGAATTGTGTGTTTTATACCTTGGTCTAAATTAAGACAAGGTGATTTTGTAATTCACTTTTTGTAAAAGCTAGTATATGAAGGTAATTAATAGGTTATTTTTAATAACATTTTTAAATATTATATCACAATTTTAAATAATCTGTTTTAATTAATCTTTGGATTAATTGATAGGTATTATTATTTTACATTTACAAGTGTAATAGTGTGAAAATATGATAGCTTTTGACTTAAATACAATTCTCTTCTTTGTATAACCCTGATAAGTAATATGATAAAATACCATGAGAATTTGAATTATTATTAGATTACAAGATAACATAAGTAAAAACACTTTGATATGGCATATTACGTAGAGATTTATTATTGATTTATTTTACTATTGAAATAATAAACTAACAAGACGTTTAGTTTTGTATGCGCTATTTAAATTTAAGTTAACCATTTATTAACTAAATATTAATGAGTCTATTCAATTTGAGCAATACTTTGAAAATCTGTGATTTATTTTTATCTTAGAATAAATACATTTCCTAATATACGACATTTTAGCTATTGTAGCTATTTTAGATTTTCACTAAGATATTTTGTTAAAAATTTCAAACGTGAATCACTTAAGCTCATTCAAGCTATGAAATTATCATCTCTGTTCAAATAGGGGGTACTCAAATAAATAAACACAAATATTTCAAGTTGATATCCCAGTTATTCATTTGTCAAAAATTCATAAAAAATAACTCTTTCATGGATTGGTGCTTGAAGTTGTATAAGTAGGGGGAAACATGTTAAATTATGTGAATGCACTAATTAAATGAGATCCATATTTGGAATGTTCATTACTGAAGTAGTTTACAATTAACAATCAATCTTATATAATATTAAGTTAGGGACAAATTAAATAGTTATAAATTTAAAATACCTTTTTCACTTAAATATTAGTTTCAAAAACACACATAAAAATGTGCTAGTCATTGTATTCTGATGACTATATTAAACTGTTAAAGTGTTTAAAACCAGATAAGTTGAATTTCGTAAGTTAAAATTACGTGTTTTAACATGTTATGTAATCTTGGGTGTTACGCATCCTTAATCTGAAAGAAACTGTAATTTTTAATACCATACATGTTAAGCTACGTTAATTAAATTAAAGTGTATTAAGTGTCTAACATATATTATTAAAATAAATTTACCGTGTTAGAAAAACAAGAGGCTTTGTAATATATTTGGTCTAAAAAAATTACTATGATACGAGGAATTGGACAAGGTTACATAATGATAAATTACATACACTGTACTCATCCTAATACATTGTTAGATTAATCAAATCTCGTAGAATATGGTAGGAAGAACATATATAGCTAATGGAATAATCTAGAACCATGTCAATGGTATTGGCTGTATGGAGATGAAAGTTTAAAGTTGTAATGAGGGGGCCTGGATGTAGCTTTCTCAAGATAAGAATATTTTACTATTTTTAGTGCAGAATTTAATTTTTGAATTCCTATTGCCATAGAGAAAGTTATGCTAGTTATTTTAATTCAACAATTTACATTAATTCTTTTTCAAAAATATCATTATAAATTTACCCTTTTCCACTCATACCGATATCCAATTACTATCCAGTATTTAGCACTTCAAATATTTAGGACCATAATCTATAATCTATAATAATAAAATTTACATAAAAATACTAGTATCTGTGAATTATTGGTGTAAGAAATTAATAAATAACCATGCTGGACTCTGGTGATTGGTCTTTAGGGGTTTAAATCTTTGACTGATAAGGTGAGGATGGATTTTATATAAATTATTTACCACTGTACCTTTACGGAAGGATGTTTGAATTTCTTTTAGATTATGGCTCACTCATTACTTCTCTTAAAGTGAAGTATTAAATGCGTAAATCTCGGAGTCATAGAAAAGTAAATTATAAGATATGCCAATGGGACTTTGGTTTAAGAATAGTTTATTAAATATTTGAGACAGTTTATCTGGACAATATTACCCGAATTGGTGGCGTAGTTGGCTAACGTGCTAGTCGTGTTGAGCTCGACTTCTGAGGACGGGGAGACCGAGGTTCGAATCTCGGTCGGGTGATCTGGGGAGGATTTTTCCTAAATTGTTTTCCACTCTCACTCCACGCAAATGTGGGTTCACTTCCTCTAATTCAATCTTCCCAATTTCTAATCCATTAGCGTAATTATTACTTAAAGCGTATAACCCGAATGGGTAGTAAGACGCGGTGCTAAATAATAATAATAATAATTGTAAAATATTCAAATTGATATAAAGCTATACATTAAAAACTACAATGTATTTATTGAACGGGAATTTCAGCCATTTTCTCAATGGTGATTGAACCTAATGCAAAATACTATTGGTAGTTAGAAGAAATTTTACTTATGGATCTAAGTCTTTGAGGTTAATTTATGTGTAGGATGATTTATTAATTGTCGTGGTGCTATAATTAAAGTAAAGCCCTGATTTATTATTCAACTACGCTCTCCAGAAATTAATTTATTTTATCCTCATTTTTCAGTAATGATTTTATTGAATTAAGAGTGGATTTATTTTTTACTTAAATTTCATAGAGAACATTTAAAATAGATGGTTTATTAGCTATACTGCTTAAATATATTACTGATGAATTTTGAGCTTGGGTAAAAACTGAAGGCAGGGATTCTTTGTGGATATGCTATATTATTAGTATTATTATTATGGTGGGGATGATCAATATCACATTTCAGACATATATTGACGTGTGAAATCTTGTGTACAAATTTCGTTGAACCTGAGTGAAATAAGTTCAATTACTTTAATCTTTAAATGTCCTAGCAAAACTATTTATTGGGGTGAAATATTGATAAAATAGCCAATTTGTATAACAATTAAATTAATAAATTGAATATAGAACAACTTATTTAAACATTAAGAACCATCCTTCTAACAAAAAATGTTCAAGAATTTTTCACAAAAACACATCAGATATATTCTCTACAGTAGGTCATCATCAAAATATATTACTTTTGGGTGTAGGAAACAATATTTATAATAAACATATTTATTCTATTCATCCTTACTGTAAGAAAAGAACAGTGAAACTTCAATGTTTGTTTGGTTATAGTACATTTCTACGACAAAATATTCAATTAAATCCTTAAAATCCTAGCTCACGGACCATAACTACATCCACTAACTGTCACAATAATTAGCGGGTAAGTCGTTGATTCGCCACAATTTATGGATAATGAATCAGTCGTACGAGCTGGGAGACACGTTTGATACAAAGTCATTCAAGGTCTTGTTTCTCGCTGATAGTCATATTGTGCATGTATATATATATATATATATTTGTTGGTTTATGTGACTATATTGCAGCCGGAACATTGTTGAACATTAAAGAGTAGTTTATTAATTTATAAAGGCTTAGGTCTTATAATTTATTGCACGAATATTTTAAACATCGCATCTCATACTAATCAACGTGCACTATTAAAACAAGATATTTTAATATTTATTCAAATTGAAAATTATAATTTCGGAATCAAACTATTATCCAGTAAAACTTATGAGAAAGGTGTAATTTTACATTTACGTGAAGATGCTAACATACAAATTGATTAAGGTAAAAATATGTCAAAAGATTTGCAAACAATTTTATATTTGTGTAATATCTAAATTGGTATCTTATTTTGTACTTACATGTAATAGATTGATAACAAAAGAGTAGATTAGTAAATATTATAAAGGAAATCTACTAATGTACGGCATTGTGAGTTTTATTAGCTAATTTTTAACTCCAAGAATATGGCGTTACTTAAAATATTTTATAAGATAAATAATTATTTTAATTAAAACAATGTTTTTATAGGCCAATTACGTTTGTACCTAATATAACTTGAGAAACCTTTTCCTTAGCTTCTTCATTTTAAATATTTAAAGTAAAGGTGTAACATTTTTTTTAGGATTTTTATCATCTTTGTAAGGCTAAGTGGCCACCATTATTGTCACCAGCGACTATGGTGCCCTTCTTTGCTTTTACTTCTTCTTCTGACACCTCCTTTACCCCCTTTCAGAGACCGTTTTCGGCTCCTTAGACGCCTTCAAACGGGTGGGGTCGTTAATCAGAACTTAAGAGGGACTCAGCAAGAAACTTATTACAACCTCGTTAAACCTGTCTTCCTCCAACCCTCCCTCCACTTCCTCTTCTTTCTAATCTCTCTACCCTACCTCCATAGAAGTTGGGTGTCTGCCCCCCCCCCCGTCCCCCTCCCTTCTTCCAAGCTGCAAACCGATGTGTCTTGTTTGTCAGTTCGTTTGTTGATTAGTTTCCCCTGCCTCGACACCCGCCCTCCTCATCCAAGCTTCCCACTCAAAGTATCGGCACAAGTCTTGCAATATTGTTGCTCTCCTCGGTTTGCAAAGTTAATCAGTGACGCCCTTCTACTCTGTTTATCCTCCGTTTCTTTCTAGGTTTGACGTTTCGTGACGTTTGGAAAGTTGTTAGATTTGAACAAGGGACGTACACAGAGTCAAGGACATACTCTTTCGTATTTACTTAAATTCTATTTTTGTGTCAGAGTGCCTTTAAAACACAATAATTAAAAAAATATATATATTGTGACATTCAAACATAAAAAAAGCACTTGAGGCTTTCACCTTTACCATACTCCTACAAACTAAATTTCTTTTATCAGGTTTTATGATTCTCTATTTATGGGCATACTCGTCAGTGACTTGCACATATGGAGGTTCTTCATCTTGTGCTTAACGACGTAGTCTTACTCTCCTACATCCACACTAATGTTGATGCACTTCCTCTAAACTAGTTTATTCAGTCCTTTTCTTTAGATTAATCTATAAATCAACAGTATAATATCATAGCGTATTGTAAAAATAATAAAACTACTCATTACCGTACTCTCTCTTCTAATCAAACCAGACCCACAACATTCACTATAGTGGAAGTTAAAGACAAACATTTGCTAAATTTAGTTGCGGAAACCTAACCGTCCCCGATCTAAATGTCGTAGTGTAAGACTGATATAATACAGTTCTTGGGAATCCTTGTTTGATCCCATATGATGCGAAATATAATAAAATATTATAGTAAAGCTTAATCTTACTTTTATTATTAAAGTATTGATAGTATTGGTTATTTGTTTATTAAAATAACATTATAGGCTCGTTTAAATCATTAGTTATCGATACAATATTCTATCAAAAAATGTGTGGTAAGTTTTCAAATAGAAATTGAATTATCAATCAAATATATTACAAGGTCAAAAATATATCTTGGAAATCTTGGAAGCAAAAATTTTCTTTGATTCATTACTGATCAGTTTCTACAAATGCATACAAATTTAATTAAATATAATTTAAATATTTAACTTTATTTTTTTAATATTTTTAAAATATTGGATTTTATACTGGCAAATGTTTGCTTTCGTAGCAAATGTGTAGAGTTACTCATTGATATTATATGATTTAAAAAAAAATATATATTGCCGAAGATTATTAATGTTCTGAAGATTTTTAAGATAGGAAAAACATTTTTTTAAATGTGGAAAAGTAAACACTTTAAACATTTCATCAAACCCACAAGTTTACGCATCAAAATTTAAAAAAATAATTATGCCTCTAGATTCCATAATTGTAAGAAATACTTTTTTAACTAAACAAATCTGTTGAAACCTCTGAATCAATAACACAATATGTTTACATTTCTAAAAAAAATTTAGCTTATCTAGTTTAGTATAAAATTAGTGCTATACACAGAAAACTTTATAAAAGGCTTTAAAAAAAATCTTTTTTGTAATGAATAAATAGACATAGTATTGTAAACATATGTAGTTAAATACAGAAACAATCTATATACACCAAGAAAAATAATGTTAGTGGACGTTCTGCTGATTAAATTAGTTAAAACAAATCTGTGATTTTCGTTCTTACAAGATTTCTTAATTTCCAAAATGACAATACCAACGATGACGTTAGATAAACTTTAAGACAATCTTGACCATATGTGTGTCTCTAAAACGAGAAACTTGTACAAGATTAAAAAAAGAAGATGCAACTTTATCCAGAAAACTTATCAAAACTTTATTAAGTTTCCATACAGACGAGAAATAATCTTGAAAACTTTGCGCACTTCCTCAGTGAGCACGTATAAAACGTATGTAAAAACCGCAGGAGCTGGTTGCCATATATATATATATATATATATATATATCATTAAATTTTTTATTGCATTTTAAAAAAGAATTGCATTAAAAAGTTAAACTATATCTACATCATTTTAAAGTATTATACTTGTAATTACGGCAATCACAAACTTTGATGGCTTGAGAAACTTTAATATCCTTTTCTCTATGTATCTTCTTTGAACGCCTTCTCCTTTTTCAGAAATTCTCAAAATAAGATCTTATTTGAAGGCATCTAAAGGAAAATTATTATTTTAAACACTTTCAGGGGTCATTGAAGTAGACTATTACTGGATGCCATGGTTATCTTTCTAAGTACTAATACTAGGTCATATTCTATACATGTATTGATACATGATAGTAGTTATTTTTTCTTAAATTTCTACTCGTCATAAAGGATAAACGCTTTTTAATCAAGCTATTTAAATATGACTGAGTATGGTATAATTTAGAGGCATTGTACACGCATATGTTAGGACAGAGATAAGGTATACTCGTTAGTAAAAAATTTTTTTTTAAACATTACAGAGATTTGTACTATATGACTATACAATCTTGTCAATAAGTTTGTCGCCATCTTATTTTATTATCTAGACACTTGATGTAGTTTAAAATTTAATAAATAAAAATACATTAAATTATTTCATAAATATATTTAAAGAAAATTGAATAATGCTACACGATATCACATACAATTAGAGGCAATTAATATTTTAGCAAATATTCTATACAGTATTAATTAATTAAAGCCAGATTTCCCTCTATAATAATATCATGATTTAATTTTTTCGGCATGTCATAGAATTCGTTTAGGTTATACTATACATCAATTACGCTAATGAAGTAGGAATGAAGAAGGTAGGAATTTAGAGTATATGTAAACACAATTGCGTGGAGGAACAGTGTTAAATCATTAAAAAAATTATATATCAGTACACCTGACCAGAATTAAGGACCTGTTATTTCTATCACTAAAATTATAATCCAACACGCCTTAACCTTTCTGACAATCTATTCTGGTATGAAATAAGGGATTTCTACAATTTGTAATGTATATAAATATTCAGACTGTACAGTCAGTAGAATCAATAGAAAAGTATCGAATGTGAAGTAACTAGGGTCGAAAGAAAGATATCGTTATCAGTAAAGTATAAATACTTTTTACTTTCTCTTTAAGTCTTGAATAGGAACGTAACGTAGTGTGAACGTAAAAAAAATAATCAAGCTTTTGATTTCGATAAATGTCTACGTTTTAAGAGCCCCTGACATAGGAAAAAAGGTTTCCACGATGATGTTCATCTCTTTGTCTATATCTTGATCTAGAACAGAATCTTTTTTACCGATTGGGCTGAAACTTGATATCTATTGTTTTCATAAGGCTCCTCCTAAGAGATTATGGAATAAGTTAAATATCCCTAGAATTAAGGGCAATTTACTGAATGGCAAAAATCGATAGAGTGAATTTTGAGGAACTCTAATTTTTTATTAATTTTTTATCTTGGTATTATCCAACATTAAAAACAAAAGGACAAAGCTTGTTAACTCATCAAAATGATTTTAAGTGCACTTTAAAGAAGCAAAGATCTCTCTCTAATTTTGACCATGTACCCACAAATATTTCAAATTTTAATCCCTTACTCTTCCAAAGATGTAATCTTATTAAGAACAAAAATATTTATAATTTGTAATATATTTTATAAAACTAATAGTTTCGGAGCCATAAACAGACATAAATATTTGTTTGAAGTACCCATTATTGAGAATACACTCACTATATAAAAATGTCTTAGGACCGTTTTAATAAAGGCTTAGTAAAAGTATACTTATTGGATTTTGTTCATAAGCTGTAAACATTTATTTTATGATCAAATAACATACTAAATATATTTTGAAATTTAACGTTGTAAGAACGGACACATTATTTCATTTTTATCAAGCTAAATTATTATTTAAACTGATATATTTTTATAAAATTAATTTAGTAAGCTCTAAAAATGATTTATTAAAATTAATAAGCGTGCAAATATCAGAATATAGTTAATAACAAGGAAAAAAATAAGAATTTTTCTGTTCAATAACTACTAGACTTGCTTTTATGGATTTTTAAGACTATTATTAATTTTTATACAGATAATACTTAACCCCACAACTTCATACATTATTAAAAATATTCAAGTAACTCCCCCTTAAACCATTTTGTGTGAAATGTCTATTTGCATTATTAATAACAATAAATTATGTTTCTTAAAACAAGATCTAAAAGGTACTATTTTCAGTATAAAACTTTGTGTATCTAGCGCATAATATTACAAATATTTAAATATACTAGATCGACTTCTTTAAGCTAATTTCTATCAAATGATAATACTAATTTTTCTTTCTAAATAAATGTTTGAAAACGAAGTAGTTTTATAAAATTGGGCTTAGTAATTGTTTTTTCAGTTCTTGGGAGAAAACACAGTTACTACCTTAGCAAATGTCAAGAAATTATTTTCTAATTATATGGTCACATTTTAGGAGATTTTAGTTCCCAGACAAATATGTTTTAAATATAAGATAATATAGGAATATATAAACTCTTAATATAACTTATACATCTGTATTACAACAAATAGTTATAGTTTTTAAATTCTTTGTCAAACTCTAAATGTTGATATATTATTTAATAAAATAAGCACCATGTATCTTTTTTATTCTAAACATTCTTATCAAATTTTTAGTACAAGAATAATACGTAAGGTAGCTGTAATTAAGGTTAGAATTTTATGGCTTTATATACATTAAAGCTTTTCTTCTCCATTTTCTTTTCTATAGCGAAAAAAATAGAACTACTACCTTACTTGTCTTTCTTCTTGTCCCTGAAGTGATGTACGATAAAGAAGAGCCTTATGTTTTAAAATTACTTAATTCCTAGTATTAATTATTTCTATATTTTGATAAGTACTTAAATCAACTGACTAGATTTTTACATTTCTTGTATACATTTATTATGTTCTCTTAGTGTGAAAATATATAACTACACAACAAATTGATTTACCCATAGATTTGTTGATATATTGTATATGTATATCAAAATTTATTAGTATAAATATTGTGCATATGTTGCTATTTTTAAAGTGAATATTATTAGTTTTTACAGTGGTGCAAGTGTGAAGTAATTGCCTATTTCAAATATCAATTTTTCGAAAAATTTTCTTCCTTACTAGAGATATTTCTAATTAAAGTAAATAGGATACATTCTATTCAACCTCCTATTTACATATTTTACTATCTTGTATAATTTATATACGATAAATAAACTACTTGAAAATAATATTTCAGTTAATTTATTTATTATTAATGATTTACGTTAAAGCTTAAATCTCTAAATATTTGTTTTCATGCATTGAAATAAGTTTATTTAATATTTGATAGTAACGTATTTAAACTGAATTATATTGTTTTTATAATTACCTTTCCTTATTTAACTATTTTGAGAAATCAATTGGAAAAATATTCAATCTGATTTCATGATATTATGTTGTAGACAAACTGGAAATAAGCTCTTTTTCCCTGGACTAAAATTATAGATAAAGACGTATTGTCCCTGCTGTGGCATGGCTATTTGCATTTTAATGCTTGCTTTTAAAAGTGGTGCAGGGAATGGTTAGTTGGAAGTTTGAAGTTTTAACTTTCGACAAAATGCCAAAAAGAACACGCTTGGGGTTTTTAAAATGAAAAGCGGTCTTTAAAACTTAAATTTAACTCTTATAGCAGAAAATAAAAAAAAGAGTATGTTAATAACCACTGGATTATTTTAATTTGTTTTTAATATTTAAAGGTGTGTTTAAAAACCTTGATTATTTTGGGGGAATGGGACTATCATATAGTTGGATTGAAATTATTTTTATATTTATCTAAACGGTATCGGGAAAATAATAAAATAATGTTCATAAATTGTGTTTAAACCATTTTGGTTGTTGTTTATACTAGACTAACTGCAATTAACCTTCGTTGTATCGGTAGAAAACGAGTCGCTATTTAACCACAACTGATGTGAATGATATTAAACCTTGCCACTGGGTAAACTATAAATAAATCTCAAATTTTATCAATTCCTAGGGCCTTAAACTTAAAGATTCGCATAGAGTTTTATCTAAACTAAATAAATTTAATGTAAATCAAACATAAATAATACCAATAAATATGCAAAATTATTATTTAAAAAATTTATGTTGAATCAACTGCAATATAATATCAATATTTAGAGCATATATTGTATAAAATGTTCCGTAAAAGAAGATGATTTAATATAAGAAATCCCTGTTTATCTTAAACTTAATCACTCTATGGCATTAGGAACACGAAAGTTAATTGCTTCATTTAAAAAAGTAAGACCCCTATCACTATCTTGATCTAGTTCTATTCAGTCCAACTTATTATGCGCCATCATATCTTGAGCTAGTTCTATCCAGTCAACCTCACTACACCCTATCCTTATATTGAGCTAGTTCTATCAAGTCCAACTCATTACACCATATCCTTATATTGAGCTAGTTATATCAAGTCCAACTCATTAAACCCTATCCTTATATTGAGCTAGTTATATCCAGTCAACCTCACTACACCCTATCCTTATATTGAGTCCAACTCATTACACCCTATACTTATATTGAGCTAGTTCTATCAAGTCCAACTCATTACACCCTATCCTTATATTGAGCTAGTTATATCCAGTCAACCTCACTACACCCTATCCTTATATTGAGCTAGTTCTATCAAGCCCACTTCATTACGCCCTATTCCTACCTCGAGCTTGTTCTATCCAGTCCACCTCATTACACCCTTTCTCTACCTTGAACGAGTCCAACTTATTGCACTCTATATCTTTCAAGTACATTCATACGATATCCTTTCATCTGCGTCCAGGCATTCTTCCATTGGTGTTTGGTCTTCTTCCATTTAGTTTTACAATCAGTACCCCAACCAAGTTTCTAGAATTTACCATTCGCTCTACATGGCCTCACATTTCTTTTTAACTGAATTTATTAAAAAATAAATATAAGATAATTTAAAAACATTGCTTGAACGTTTATGTTTTTATATAGTCGTGTATGTTTGGATATAATATTTGAGCTAAAAAGTTTTAATTAATTATTGACTTGTAACATATATTATTTTAAACTTTCAGTGTTTGTAATGGTAATTTAAAATAATTTATTACCCCTTTTGCGCACCATCTGGCCTTAGATGTTATTCAGACATACGATTGAGTTTCCATTTATTCGCTTAAAGCAATCAATCAACTAATCATGAAAGATAAATTATTTCATTTTAAAACATCAAACAGTAATCGCATAAGGGATCGGTAGCATTTTTCAAAAAATTGGGCATATTTCTTCAAATTACACAAAGGGGCTAGGAAATAAAATTAACCAGCTTTTAAAACAAGCTTTTTTAATGTTTCTCTAAATTTAAATATATTCTTTTATATTTAAGACTAGATATTTTAATAATGTGTTATTAATATTTAAAATAAAGTAACGTTATTTTTACATAGGTTTTAAATGTACTTGACTTAAGGAAAACCAACCAAGTATATCTCCTAATGATAATATTTATAGAATCTAGGAGAAGTGATTTTCCTATCTGTTACCTTTGATATAGCCTGTACCTATAAAATAAGACTGGTAACCTAGTTTAAGGTCATTCATGTCGAAATAAGATTTTATATTCCCTAAAGATCCTCTCCAATGGGAAAGGTAGTTTATAAATGTATGCAAAAATCGTATTTAAGTATTATGATATAAAAACTACCTAATATATTTTTATATTATTTTAAAATATAGGTGTAGGAAATATACTCTATTCAATGGTATGAACTTTAGAATAGTTCTAAAAGTTGGGTCTATTAGATCTCCTAAGTAAATTAACTAGTAGGCCCTAAGACAAATTGTGTCATGAGAATAAATTATAATCTAATTAAATAAAAGTAGATTTTACTGATTTTCAAAAAATAGATACTTGTTTCTATGTAAGAATATTTTATAAATTTTTCTCATTTACATATAAATTCGAGTTGTTTATGCGCATTATAGAGTAACATTGGTCTTTGAAATATAAGTATAATTGATTTTTTAAACATGAGCATTATATTAAAAACTCATATGTGAAACAACTTAAGTAGAGATTTTTCTATCCAATCAACTGAAAATAACTTCCCTCACAAATTATTTCACGCAGAAACTCAATGTTTACCATAACGGTTGATTGTTTATTGTTTTTGTGCTAGTGCCGAACCAGCGAAAACTAATTGTTTTGTGTCTGAACTATTCGGCATTGACGAGTGTTCTAGATTGTTTAAGGTGAGGCTATTGCAAATCCCACACGTACGTAGGATTATAGGGCGAGAGAGGAAATGTAAAACTATAAATACACAGTTATATATACATGTATATATATATATATATATATGAAGATATAGTTGAATTTATGAAAATAACATTTATTTTATTTATTTAAAGCTAAATAATTTTTGTTCACATGGTTTTTGAAACTAAGTGATCAAATAAAAACAAATTCATCATTGGTGAGTCATTTCGATTCATTATTCTTTCAGAAACATAAAATAAAATTTTATCTTAGTACTTTTTTTGTCTTAGCACACACATTTAGGTATGTAAACATATATATATATATATATGGCTGGAAACAAAAAAACAATACATATATACATGTATGTGTATATATATATATATGTATGGATGAAAACAAAAAACAATACATATATACATGTATATATATATATATATACATGTATATATATANTCAACTAAAAAAATATTTGGATAAGAGACAACAGATAGAAAATGTCTATGGCTATAAAAGCTCAAAACACTGGTAAGTATTCAAAATAATACAAGTGGTAGTTATTAAGTTGCTTTAGTTTTGTCCTATACATGTTTACATATATAAATGTGCTAAGATAAAAAAAAGTACTAAAATAAACTTTTATTTTATGTTTCTGAAAGAATAATGAATCGAAATGACTCTTGAATGATGAATTGGTTTTTATTTGATCACTTAGTTTCAACAACCACGTGAACAAAAATTATTTAGCTTTAAATAAATAAAATGTTATTTTCATAAATTCAACTTACTTGTGAATATTCATAGCAGATAGCTTACACTGTCAATGCATGGTGAAATATTAGATTACCCAAAACCAAAATCACAATTTGATGCTAGCTTGAAAATATTACACACATATTTATAGTGTGGAAACATTGACAAAGAAGTCCGTTTGGTTTTTTTCTGATTTGCTTGTTACCCCCCCTTTTATTTATATCCCAAATCAGTCAGGTTGGTAACAAGAGAGCTTATTTATTTATTAACAACAATAGCAACAAAACTCGATGAGTAGAGAGTGGGACAAGCCCAGCGTTAGGCGCACGAACAATAATAAACGATACACAATGAAATAATGGGGGATGACCCCAAGTAAAAGATGGCCGCCAAGAGGATCCACAAACAATTAAATCGACCTTCACAAAAACCCGTAATGTCTAATGATAATAAATTTAATGTAGCAACAATAACCCGCAAGCAAGCAATAAACACAATATACAGATTACTCG
>CABFOW010000454.1:71262-148460 GCA_902141385.1 Timema californicum | reverse complement strand
AAAATTGCATCTTATATATATATATATATATATATATATATATATATATATAAAGTTTTCTCTTTGGACTTGGAAGTAAGAATAGAACATTTTAAAATTTGATTATTGGAAGATTTTCGAGAGGAGACGGGGTCTTCTTCTTCGGGGTTGGTTTTACATGGAGCCAAATCTGTGGAGCTCCTAATTAAGATTATTTTAAAGTGAATTAAAGGTTGTGAATTAAAGTACAAGTGGTAAAATGGAAAGCTAAGTGTGTGTACAAGAACTAGATTGTTTATTCTCGTTTCAAATTGTGTAATAATTCGAATTACAAAAGTGTAACAAATCTCTGAAGTTGGTTTCAATATGGACTAATTCAGGGGTGAGGCCAAGCCAAATCTTCAACTGTAAATTATTATCATTTTTTTTTCTCATAAAAATCAGAAATCATTTAATTTCCAAAATACAGACTAATGCAGAAAATTAATTAACATTCCATTTTTATGTCTAATTATTAATTTTTTTATTATATATTCTTTTTTTTTCAACAATACTGTTCTATATTTTGTTAAATTATAACTACCCGGAATTCCATAGGTAGGCTTGGGATGTGGTAAAAGGGGAATTAATAATAAATCCACAAAAGTGCCAACAATTGTTATTTTATGCATTTATTTTTATTGTAGTCTTAATTACATTTTGTTCCAACAATCCATTTTATCTAAATTGTTCATGTTTTAGTTTTAAGTTTACCCAGTGGTCTCAAGTATTGAGTCGTAGTGTCACTGACTGAATTAGCTGAGGTAATTTTTTTTTCTTTTAATTATTATTTTTCTCCTAGGTACTAGGGGTGGCGCCCAACAAAAACACAATCTTTATACATCTTGATGTTAACTATTGTTTTTACAGCATAAGAGGTCAGAAGACACTTGATACTAGACAAAGTAGGTTATATATAAAAATATATTGATAATAATTATTTCCCTCACACAGTAAAGTTTTTTTTAATTACAATACACACATGATACAATAATGATGGCAATACATAGAATAAATGATAAGATGATGGAAACCCATATATTTCCAATGTAATAGAACTTACTGCCACATGTAGGGTGGAGTTTTAGGTCAAGGATAAGACAAATCTATAGAGAAAGGTTATGTAATTTTCTGTCTATCACTCCAATTTACATAGGTAGGTAGGGGAACATATTTCATAAGTGTAAAATAATTGAATAGGTAGCAAAAATATGTATTATATAAATAATCTAAAAAGGTGATATGGGGTTAAAAAATTTAATGATAGGGCTTAACAACTCCAAAAACATAGAAACTACCCGTAGCACGGGAAAAGAACGGGTTCAAGGCACATGGCAACAGTCAAAGGGAAGATAAGTTGATAGTGAGTATTGGATTGTAAAAGAGCCGGGCTAGCGCCAGACTTCCACCAGAAAGGTCTAAAAGGAGAATGGAGAGATAGCAACACATAAAGAAAAACGGCTAACCCTATACTTTTAGAATCACCAAGTTACATGTCGGCCAAGCTACCTAGCTTGACTAGACAAAGGAATTACACCCAAAAAAATAAACGGTAAGATAATCGTAGTTCAGTTAGACTAGTCTATGACTAAAAAACAGGTTTACATACAAAATTGTACTATTGCCAGTCTATTCCTAGTGGGTACTGCCATAGCACTTAATAGTACTTTTATGCTATTACCCACTTCCTGAGGTATCATCCAATCTAGTACAGACCAACATTAAGTATATAGCCAAAGTAAGCGCCAACCAAGGGGCGAAAGAAAATACTATCTGTGCGCGCCACCATACAAACTTAACCGTGTTCCGCACTTTGCGCACCCAAAATAGTAACACAAAAATTGGGATGGCAACAAGAATGCTGTGAGATACTGACCATAGTCCATAAGACTATGTCTGCTTTTATATCTTAACAAGTCTGAAAGACTTGGGAATTTGCAGAATACTTGGATCATTTAACATGATTCCTTCGGCGTCGAGGCGGTGACTCCAACGTACCAAACATTGCGGTCAGCAGTACCTCCTGGAGGGTCTGGAGCAGAGGTTCCTCCCTCGAGGATATCCTACGATGGACTACAATACCATGAACATAGGGATCGCCCATTATATACTATTTTTCTGACTAGCAAATTGGGCATGTAAGTAAGGAGTAAGGAAAGGCAAGGGGGAGGAGGGGGTATCGGAGCAGTGGAGAAATAAGGTGCCAAGGCAGTCTGCTAGGGGAGTAGTGTTCGTAACGCGTGGCATAGGACCAGCGATAGTAAGGATTTCTTCAATGTCGAGTTCAAGGGGTTAGACGTCCATTGGAACTGTCGCACCTTCTACTCCACCATATTTGCAGAACAGATGGTGAAAGCTTGGTAATCAAATCCGGAAACATCCACATAATGTGAGTAGAACACAAATGTTATTATTGTGTAAAGTACTGACTGTGTCTTAACCACAGGTATTCCTAGACTAGGCGCAGTTTGTACCATTACACATTACATACATGATATAATTGAATGAACATAGATTGAATAACATAAGATTTATTGATAACAAAAACAAAATTAAGATAGCAATGGTTTACAATAATGCAGATGAAACGATTAAGGTTTTTGATCCAATCAGACTGTGGCTACTCGGGCTGCGTAGTCGCCAGGCCACAGTTAGAAGTAAATTCTATAAAGTAGAACAATTCAATAATCACTACTAGAAAAATATATGACAAGGTAAACAAGTAATTTTAACCCAGGCTATGCTTGATGGGTTCTTAATAATATTATCCATTAAACACTTAGGATAACTGGCTGTTAATAACAGCAGTATATGGCTAAGAAACAGGTGTCATCAAAAGTACTATGGCTGGTCACTTTCCCCTTTGGTACTGCCAGGGCATTCAATAGTACAGAAAGGTCTAAAGGCATGAGCCTTTAGAACACAAAACTAGATATATGTCGAAAGGTAAGATTTAGAGAGTATTATCTGCGTGGACCCCACTATGACTTTAGTGCAGTTCCCTGGGTTGCACACCGTAGCTAATACTACGCGCTAAGCGTGATTACTTGACCAACCTAAAACACTGGTATCTATCAACTGAAATGGAAAAAGATAAACAAACCGACAACCTGGGGCTAGCCATCCATAAACTGAGCTGCTGCTCACGCCGTTCAAGGCGTCATGACAAATTCTGATTTAAGTATATCAATTAAAGGAACTAGTGGAATATTATAAGTTCATTATTAAGACATAACTTATCTACGCTATCTGCGTCGGAGGCAAAAAATATATCTCAACAGAAATGTATGTACGTAATTACAATACTTGAAGCAAATAAACTATAGGATGCGTCCGGCATTCTAAAGGACACCATATTTTAAAACAAATAAACTGAAACTTGAGTTGACAAGTCAACAAGACTTGAACATTATCAATGGTCAGCTAGACCTACTAACAAACAAAAATCCGTCTCTGACAATATAAAAAAACTAAAGGGGGACAATCGGAAATAACTGATCTTTATAAACAAAATTATCTAAGTCGTAAGGACTCGTTGATTATGGTAGAATACTTTAAAAAAAGGCGAAGTATGTGATTCCATCCATGACTGCAATGAACCCCACGGCCTTGACTTCTTAGGTGGTTACGGAATAACGGTCTTCCCGTCTAAGGTGGCGGTGAATCCGACGCCTTCATCTTCATCGCTGTCGAGACGAGCCTGGAGTCCTTCCTTCAATGCAGAGATACAGTAAATGGCTATATTGTGAGCTGGGATGCAACCCCTTATATAGTGGTCAATCTGATACGAAAGGAAGAAGGTATAGAGAACTATAAATATAAGAATATAGATAAGGAATTACGAAGGAAGGTGGGATAAAGAGAGAATTGACAAGAGGAATTCACGAACGAAGAAGGGGGTAGGAAGAAGCTTTCTTGGTTTACCACCAGGTTCGTTGGCGTGCCGACGGTCTCTACGTCGAAGCTTAGCAGCACTTATTTCCTTCAAGAGAGCCAGATACGAGAACACGTGGATCAGCCATTAGTGATCAGATTTATTCAGCTTCATATGTAGGAGAAAAGAATCAGCAGACATCTAAAGGATGTGAGTACTCAGCAAGGCATATTATTTAGAAATATATCTGTTTTAATTATCTTATTCAGGATCCATTATTATTTTTATAATATTTGGCGATATAGATGTAGTTTTCTATTTTTTTCTCATGTTGACCACATGGCCGGCGTAAGTAAAACTTTTTTGACTTTATCCAATGAGAAAAGCAATGCGTTAAAGTAATTTTATTCATAACTATGTCAATATTAATTCTCTTCTTTGATATCTACTCCCGTATTTAACAAAAGTCAGTTTTTTTTACCAACCACGTGCTTGAATGCTTGAAGGTAGGGAGAAACGTAGATTATTAGACCGTATCTTCAGAGTAGACTCAATTAAATATGCGAATATAGTTTATTTCTTGCATAATTAATCAATTATAGAATTCTTTTAATTGTAGATGTCCAATCTAACTGATTGACATGCTAAAATTGCAGAATATATCAACTTTAATTCTCTTCTTCGGATGTATTTATATTATTTTAGCATTTGTTGCAGACTACAATTTGTAGATTTTATTTGAATTAAGTGACATGCTAAATCTTATTTTAACTTTATATGTAAAAAAATACTTTTTTCACTGAAATTTTTACTTTAAATGTTTTTACAATAATTTATTGAAATTGACATTTTCCAAGACACTAATTGACAATTTAACCAATTTCTCTTATTTAAAATGTAGGAATCATAAAATATTTACAATTTGATTTGAGTTATTAATTACAATACATATTAATCAACAAATTTTATTTTATGTGTACCAAATCATTAAAATAAACGTAAATAATAGACTACATACTAGATATTTTCAAAATTCTGCTAGTCCTCAAATGACACACTGGCTGGGAAAGTTTTGCCATACATGATTTAGGGTTTACTTTCACGTTTTGTTCATGAAATAAAACAAATCACCACGAAATGAGTATATCTTCACTGCAAAATTCCAAATTTTGCACAAATCTAGTAATCGTCTTGTCGATTGTCGGGCTGCATTTATAAATTCATACGGTTATTTAATACGAGTATTGGTACGATTAAAAGAAAATCTTAGTTTGAATGTGTAATTACGGTCACTAATTTGTAGTTTAAAATAATTGCACCATTCTTTCATTTTTTTATATATAATGTCATAATAAAACGTGGCTAAATGTTTTAGATTAATTTATGAAAATGAGTAACATTAATAGTTTTAAGTATAAAGGAGCATTTATGGATTGCTGAATGGATGTTATTGAAGTGAAGAGAGTATGCAAGAATAGGAATGTGCGGAGAAAGTTAGTGAGGATGAATTAAGGAAGGATTTGGTGTTTTTCGAGCTATATGCACAGTTTCTTGCCTACCCCTTAAGGGAACGGTGGGATTAGATGTGTATGTGTGTATGTAAAATCATTTCAAGCAAGGTTGAAATAAATGTTAGTTCTTGTAAACATTATTTTTTTAATTATTTATTTTTGAAATGAATTACTGTGATGTTCATGCTATCATTCGCTATGAGCTATTTTAATATTTTACTGCCCCAAAGAGTTTTTTTTATCTTCAACATCAATTACAAAAATAGAAAACAACGCTAGAATAATAAAAATAGAAACCTAGGGAGCATTAATAAATACAGCATTTTAATCATAGGTCCTATTTTATACATAAAATATTAGATGA
The DNA here is from genome assembly GCA_902141385.1 of Timema californicum. NCBI lineage: Eukaryota > Metazoa > Arthropoda > Insecta > Phasmatodea > Timematidae > Timema > Timema californicum. The sequence goes on along the minus strand of CABFOW010000454.1, from coordinate 142,693 downwards.
AAAGCGTGTGCTACATTTAAAAAAATAGGTTAGTCACTTAAACAGATTAGAAATATTAGAAAAAACTGAAAAAATAGATCTAGTATTTTTAAATGAGGGTAGTTTCGTTAAAGTACTTTTTTAATATATAGTTTAATTAATTTCATTGAAGAGATTGAATAATTCCTGTATTGATACACTTTTATCCACTATTTTGAACCTGTTATCCAAGCACAAACGAGGCAGAACTATTTCAGGTCCTAAGACTGATTATTAATAAGTTCCTCAAATACCAAACCTACCACTAATTTTCTGGTGAATTTATATAGGTAATATTCAAATCTAAAAAGTCAAAATTTGCTTAAAAGTAGGATAGATAAAATAACTTGGGCAGGAGCATTGAAGTATTTCCTGCTGAATTGTGTCTACTCCCATAAGCTGTGTATAAAAGCCGTACATACTTGTTATTTGAAATAACACATAAATTATGTTTTCTCCTCTCACTGATAAAAGTTCTGTCCAATGCATTGATAGATTCGTGTGAACCCTTTTGCATCTTAATGATGAATTGGAAACCATATTGTCTCTTCTTATGATAATAATAATAATAAAAATAATCACACGAATCTAGCAATGCCTAATCACCACTTTCTTAATGCATTCACAATTTGTGCCCATTTCCGTACTACTCATCTATCAAATTAAACATAAACCTTAGTTAAAGCAGCCAACATAATAATAATAATCACAATTATTATTATGTTGGCACAAATTGTGAATGCATTAAGAAAGTGGTGATTAGGCCAATGCTTGTTGAAGGAAGTAAAACAAATTGAATTCATTGTCATTAGCTACTATCTTTGTATGGTATTGTATTATAAGTTTTAATTTTCTTATTAGTAAAATAATATGATTTATAATTTAAAACTAATGAAATTTATCATATTACATTATGTTACCTTTTTTATATAATAGGGTAGTTAAATTAACCATTATAAATACATTTTAGCTTTAATGTAACACCATTTAACTCAATCTTATATAATACAAAATAAAAATAACATTAAGAATTAATGTTATATATGCTCATAAAGTTCATTGCAACTTACATGGCGATATTTTGGAATTTGCGGCCAGATAATACGTATTATGATTGATATTCAACTACGTCATGGAGCTACTAGCCCTGTCATTTACATTGCTAAGCAAGTTACCATGGCTGCCAACACAATCTTTGATCCAACAAGCACACATTAAAGTTTGCCTACCGCCAACCCTTCGTCCATCATTGCGTATGGTGCTCCAAATGAAAAGATTCGTGCTTGATCTGCTAGTTTCATTTTTCAACTAATTAAAATATTGAAATACTAATGGAAGTCAATAATATATATTAGGGACTCACACTAATCCTCAAGATATGATATAAAAAGAAAATCTTTAAAACCTCCAACTTATATATGTCCAAATATAATATAGATATTATATTAACAAATTAGAATTCAAAATTTCTTAAACGTAAATATGTTTTTAAAATCAATATTAAAAAAAGTATATTTGGTATAAGAATGTGTAGTATAATTGCGTTAAGTAATATATTGCTTTTTACTATCTTATTACCACTTATATAATACTGCTTTCTTCATTTATTTAATTTGTCTACGAATAAACTGTACAGTTATGTGAAGAGCTAAGTGTTTAAATTAAAAAATATTTTGTAGACAAATTATAAATTAGGTTTAAATAATTATTATATTAATAGTATTAATTGTTGTTAATCGCAATAAAAGTTTCTTGCCTTAACTTTCCCAAATAAAGACGTCATTATTATTATTATTATTATTATTGACATTGCGTCCTTTTCTGGATTAAACAGAAATAAGATCGCGTTTGAAAGGTGATACAAGCAAACCACATATCTTTATGAATTTAGCACAGAATATTAAAGGCGAACAAGTGTTTAGACTTATGTCTTTTTTTAAGCTCATACAATTTGTTTAACCTCAAAAGTAGCCGTCTTACCTTGATGGATTACACTATGACCCAATACTAGAACTATACCGTAAGAAAGTTAAGTTTGCTATTCTAAAGGCTAAATTAAGGGTAAAATTCAAATTAATTTTTAATTATCTTAAAGTGAGTGCTGTGTGAGTTGTAACTGAGTTTACATTTACATGTCCCTACACCGTAGTTAATGGGCTGTTGCGTGGTAGAATATATATAAAATCAAATATAATTATAAGTGCAAAAGGTATTGGTTCTCAATAAATGTACCAATTAGGTTAAAAAAACTTAGTAATCTATTAGACTTATTGAATGCCGAGTATGTTGTATATTGTATTGGTTATTGGTTTTTATTATTGAGTAGCTTGCATATGGCTGCCAGGGCATAGATACGCCACCATTCCTCTCCACCTAGTCATAAAAAACTCCCTATAACACCCTCATTTCAAATAGTGCACAACCAGACCGTCTGCGTTTCTACACATGTATTAATCGCTCAATTTATTTGCCAGAGCTAAAGCGATCTCTATTAGGATTTTTTTTACCGATGCTATCACAATGTGCACTCGTTTCAATGCACATATTCTCTTAGCGTGTGTGTTAACGTTTATTTTAGGTAGATAATAGAAATTCATGAAGATCGTGAATGTCAAAGTAATTGAAACTCAATTTTTTTCAAATTGATAATTTGGTTTCATGCTGCACAATTTGTTGTAGTAGCTTAAAGATTTCACATTTTCAAAACATGTTTTATTCAAAAGTAAATCAATAAAGTTATATGATTCAATATATTGTGCACTGTACTAATATTCTAATGATTGGATATTATAATATTCTAGTTAAGATGAAATTACTTTAAATTGGATTGTTTCAATAATTTATTAAGTAATGTGTCGGACTGGTGGGTATTTCCATAGGTTGATTAAAAGTTTGATGTTTTTCAATCATAATCTGAGACGAGTAGAGGTGCAATTATTTAAATTACATAATTTATATCCGCCTTAAAATTATCTGCTTAGAATTTCTGATAATTTAATATTAAGTTGATGCACTTTCAAATCAAAAGTTTAGAATTAAAATGATTCTTGGTATATTACCATTGTGATGTTTAATAGATTTTGTGATTATGTACAGTGTATTTGTTCAGCCAAGGCTACTATTTCTAGATAAGTAACTAACATTTAAAATTCTACAAAGAGCAAATATAAACTTAAATAAGATTTTATTTCCTCTTTATCACTGGATTAAACATGTACACTTTTTAATATAAACGTGTATTTATTTTTAAAAATGCCCATAAATGTGGTTTTTACTTTGATTATTTTAAATTTATCAAACTTATCAATCTAAACTGTATCTTATTTGATTAAGGATACGTATTAAAACGTATTATCAAAATATACGATTATTTATATAAACGAGTAGAGTTGAAAAGTGTTGTTTATTTAGTAAGAAACAAATATTTATTTCTGTAGTTAGTTATCGCTTTGCCTGATTATTCTGTGTAAAATAATTGTTTCTATTTGCTTGATTTTTAAAATATCAATGGCCTATTATGGGTTGTAGTTTAATTGGAATTATCAAAGCATAACTATTAGCTACCTTTTTTAATGGTGCATAAACACATATTGTTCACGTATACTACACGCTACATTTTTTAATGGTGCATAAACACATATTGTTCACGTATACTACACGCATAAGTCAACTCACGAAAAATTCTAACTACCCTGTCTTGTCTGGTTTGCTTATAATTGGGAGACCAAGGTGAGTCCCAACTAAATTTATTACCACTATCAACAAATCCCAGATATCGGTAAATTTCCTTAAAAATGTACCTTCCTCTTTCCTTTTCCCCTAAAGTAAAATATGTTGATAGCCCACATATCTAGCAAGACGAAGTGTATACTAAAATACATCTTAAAAGACTCACTGTAAATTTAAAAAAAAAATCATCATTGTTTTCTTTGGCATGTGAAATATTATCTGAGATAAAACAAGAATTATTTGAAAATTTCCTTTCCCAGAAAACCAACGCAACACGGTGTGCAAATACAAACCGAATATATGACCTATCACATACTGTAGAGACTCAAATATATATCCGTTATTAAATCCAAGCTATAAATTAATGATATGTTGCGATATAATGGGAAAAAGTAGCTGAGAGGGAAGCATTTTAAACATAGTCTGTATTTTAATGGGATGTGAAGTGCAAAAATCGCAAGGGAAATTTGTAAAAGGTTCGGTTTGGTGTCAGTGTGGTGCCTATATATGTATATATCCGACCAGCAATGGCCCTCTGCTTTTGGTATCATTAATTGGATCGCAATGCACAGTCTATTGATCATTTTTCTTACTACAGTCTGGTTCAACAAAATACTGAGCCATCAATTTTAATATAGTTCTAAATTATTAATATACTAATAATTGATCACCAGAGCAAAGAATATCTGTAAAGAAAAATTTACGTAATAATATATCATGGTCATTATCACGTTTGTCACAACTTGGAAAATATTTATATAATACATATTTTTTTACTTGTTTTCACTTTTTAACGCAAATAACTTGGAAACCAGTAGCAATTTATTTGTAATGAATCCAGTTTTAAAAGGATAGTGTTAACACTGGTATACCCATAATTCATTTTGATACAATCATATTTAATTAAAAAAATAATAAGTGATTCTGTGATAAATTATTATTAAAATAGGTCTCTGCTTTAAATTGACTTTATGTAATATGTATACAATTATTCATACAAGCATACACACACATACACATGAATATATAATAATGCCACTTCCTTACCGGGTAGGTGTCTGTGCACGTTTCTCAAAAAACAACTATTCGTATTGTTTACATCCTCACTAACTTTCTTAACACTCCCCTATCCTTGCATACTCCCTTCGCTTCAACAATATTCATACAATGTAATACATAAGTCTTTAGTCTTAAAACTCTTGATGTCTCTCTTTATCACGCATTCATCTACAACATTTAGCTATGTATTGTATGGCCTACAATTCCCTTTGAGTCACACACAATCTAATCTATCATCATATATTTTCTTAGTCAGTCGATCAACACTCATCCTTTCAACATGTCCAACTAACGTTAGACGCTTCTTTCACATTGACCTATTGCATTCCCTTTCAAACCCCTCTCATTCAGCACACATTCATCACTGGCCTTGTCTATATGTGTTTTTTTAACATAGATTTCTTAAATATCCTATTCAAAATATATTCATATTGTTGTGTTTGTCTTGATTAACACACATTTCACATTCATAAAACAATGTTTGCGTCAACAAACTTTTATATACTGCCATCTTTGCCTCGTTCGATACTACTTCCTTAATAGTAATATACCACATATATCTAACTACTCTATTATATGCATTCATCCATCTGTTAATTTCACCATTTATACCTCCATTTTTACAGAACATTCTGCCCAAATACACAAAATCATTCACGTGTTCTAACAATTTCCTATTTATACTAAGTTGACATTCTTTTCCTTATCTGTCCTTATATAAACTATCACCTTGGTTTTGGAGACATCTATACCAAGATACATTCGGTTTGTTATCACATTAAAAGGATGTAATGCATGCTGCAGGTCTGTTTCGTTACTAACCAATAATACGGCATCATCTGCATGTAACAACTCTCTCACAATCACATTGTCTATTTGTATACCAACCGCTTCCTCGCAAGTATCCCTCATACACCTTTACATTAATACATTAAAAAACAACCGTTGAGATATGACACAACCCGGTCAAACACCCTGTTCAATGTCGAACCATTCGCTCAAAGCTTCATACGCCCTAACGCATGCTTTACTTCTCACACACACCAAGATAATTACATTTACTAATCATGCATCCACCCATACTTTCTCAGAATAGTCCATAACATGTTCCTACTCACGCGATCTTGCACTTTCTCCAGATCAACAAATACACAATATACTTTCTTCTTTACTATAATACTTTTCTCAATCACTTTATGCAATGCAAAAAATGTCCCATACAACCTCTACATGGCATAAAACCATATTTTAACCCAAAATATTGACCGCAGTTTTTTTCACGCACCATCTAATTGGAATCTTTCCCAAGTCACTTGCCTGGAAAACTAAACCTAATTGCCCTATAACTCTTCCATTCACTATCACTGTCTTTGCCTTTGTACAATGTAACAGTGATAGCATTTTTCCAGACATTAGGAACATTCGAAATACCAGAACACACATTGAACTACTCACGCAAATAGGCAAGTAGTACCATGCCCGACACTTTAGCATTTCATTTGTGATCCCATCAATACCCTCAGATTTGCCATTCTTTAATATTTTCATAGCTTTTAACACTTCAGCCTGGTTATTTATTCCACTTATGATAAAATTTTCCCTATTTTCTGTTAATTTCTCTACGTTTTCACTATAAAAATGCTCAAAATACCCCCTCCATTGCTCTCTTATACGGTTTTCATTCCAGATAATCTCACCATGTTCATTTTGAATACCATAGGTCTTTTCTTGCAATAATTGTTTGAATATATTTATTTACTTCCAGAACAGCAACTTATTTCCTTCTAAATCATTCTTCCTTCTTAATTCTTCTTTTAATTTCACTCCTTCTATACTCTCCTTTATTAGTTCCTTTACCTTCATAATTCTCTCTTTGTATATTGATCATAGAGATAAATAATAGTTGTATCAAAGTAGTTTACCAAGTCATAAAAAATAAATATATTCAATAAATGAATAATTTAAAATATTCAAATATTAACACAATTTTATATTATCTCACATTCGTTTTGACAAGGACATTAAAATCTAAAAGATCATATATACATATAGTATCAGAGTTTAGCACATCTTGTCACCTGACAGCCATGTTTGTTGAATACGTGCTCAGCTTAACCCTTCTTTATGTATTTTTTTTCACTTTTCTTTCCTCGTATCCTTTTTAAAAGTGGTCACGTACCACCTATGTGGACGACATCCCTAACAAACACTACGACTAACTTTAACCCTTCCTCTGTTCATCTCCCCTATCCCCCCTGTCCTTCACCTTCCGTACGAGTAACAAGGAGACGACGCACGAGCTGTTGGTGACATTGTGATTATAGTTCACCTTTTCTCCGCTAGTTTCTCTGGCTGCTGCGCGTCTCCACAAGCTAAGTTCTGCCACTGACAGTTTCCAACCCCCTCTCACTCCAATTTGCTCCTATTCTGCAGTGCCCTTGTTCTTATCTTCTTTCACATTCAGAGCAGCTTTGTTGTTTGTTTACTTCTTGTTCGTTCACATTGTTCTCCTTGCGTATTTGTTTTGGTTTTATGTTAAAAAACACAGTTGAAATTGTCCAGTTACTAGCCAATAAAAGTTGAAAATATTTAAATAGGCAGAACAAGAATATAAACGTTTATCACTAGTTTTATTATAATATTAGATACCATAAGAATTAAAAGATTTAAACTATTTAATCATATAATTAATATTTATAAATACAAACCCGATTCAGTGGCTGTATGGACTAAGGCGTCTATCTTGCATTAGACTTGACTGCCAATGACTTAAAGATTGGCCTTTGAAACACGGTTGGGTATAATGATGGTAGTTATTCCAAAATGGTTTTTCGCTCTCCCTTCGTGTAAATACGGGTAAGCATAATTTAAATTAAACCTTTCTCATCCCTTGATGATTGTTTAAGTATAGGTTGTTCGCAAGCCAAAAGTAGTAATATTTGAGTGCATAGACTGGGGTACGAGGAATAGAATAGGGGAATGTTATTTTCCCCGGCATGGCTTGTAAGCAGTGAAACAACCTAGTACGTCAAAATGTTAATTTAGATTTCCTGACTGCGACTATACGTATGTTATACAAAATTAACCATAATTTTTTTTGTATATATTGTATATTTATGTTTATCTTTGAAAATTTGGAAATTGTCTAGATAAAAAAGGAAAACCTTGCCCTTGTCTTTCCCTCGTAGAGCGCACATAACCTACCCTGATTATTTAGTTTATTTCCAAATTTTTAAATAATTATTCTAATTATTATTAGCACCGCGCCCTACTACCCGTTTGGGTTGTACGAACTTACGCTAATGTGTAATGGGTGGGTGATTTTAAGATGAAATGGCCAACCTACATTTTAACGTGGAATCCGAACAACGGTGGAGCTCTGGCATTTCACACATTCACAAGTTGTGAGTAATACACGTCTTGTCAGAGGTGAAGGAAGGGTTTGGCAATCAGATAAATCTGTGCCGGTACCAAGGATTAAACCCCAGACCCCCAGCACAGAAGTCTGACACCTCTTATCCTTAGACCGACAGGTCAACCAATATTAATGGTTGTATCCTCTTAAACACGATATTTAAAGTGCCATCATGGAAATAAATGCAGCTTACGCTTCGATTAGACAGTGTCAAATATCTCATAAGATAATACAAGGTGATTTTTCCTAGTTTCAACTTTAGGTGTTAATTTAGGTGAATGCATGGCCATAGGCTCTACTCTCGCAGTAGACAAGACTGCCGATGACGGGTAGATCGTGTCTTGATCCATGTCAGGTGCATTGAGAGTGAGTTTTCCTAAATGGTTTCCCACTCTCTCCAAAGATATGCTAGTACACTTTCTCTAAATGAAACCTTCCTCTTCCCTGATCGTTTAGTGTAATTAGTATATAAGTATATATACCGAATGGTTGGCAGGACATGGTGTTAAACACACTGGTTGTAAGGAGTCATGCTCTGTAGAAGAGTTTCCAAATGTGTGTTAAATTATTATAATATGTTATTTATGTTTAGCTTTACGTTCTGGTACCAAACAATCCCAGGTGCTGAAACTGTGGTGGGGGGCATAGGTTCAGTATATTGCCTTCCCTGTTTTCTTAAATGGGTTTAAGAAGTGACGTTGAAAAAATGGTTTAAAAATTTATTTATGATTCTCGCAACAAGTACCATCGAATAATATTAAATAAGATTCATCCTATATTCAAAATGTATTTCCATTTCTGTTTTATTGGAATACACCATAATATATACAAATATATCAAGTCTTGTTGAGGTTAAATCAAGGTTAAATTAAAGCAATGGAAAATGTTGAGGGAAAAAGAAATAATAGTCCTAGCCTTAGGTTTTGTAAACTAATTATTATTTAGAGAGTAATTTATACCAATAAGTTTAAATCAATTACATTTGTTCCCCACATGACTGCTTAAAGTGTGTGCAATGCTCCTGTTTTACATTAATATTTTAATTATCTGTGTATATTAGGCCACGTAATTTGTTCATCGTTGTATAGATACCGTGTTTGATTTTTTCGTTTGCATACTTTTTTTGTGTGTGAAAACAAAATATATTTATTATGTCTAAAACCAATGTTAAAACCAATTTTGTAGTTTCAAAACTCAATAGTGCAGGCGAAGGTTAACTGAAACCTTTGAGAGAAAAATGGAGATAACTTCAGGTAGTGTGAACCAATGTTCAAAAGTTTATTTCTATTTATTTTTAAAGGAGCAAATTGAGTTCGGGAGGTAAACAAAACAATGCACCTAGACTATGTTTGTATGTCGATAATTTTCGTACTTAAAGAAATTAAAACAAAAGAAAAATGGCCCCCCTTACGAACAATCTGATGTTTTCACCCAACCTTGCTTCATTTAGACATGTCATTTTGGCTCACCAAAACCTTTACCTGGACATAACGTATTTTGCTATTACCCCTCCCCCCACCCCCCCGACTAGAATGGAAATAGATTTCAATGTTAACTCCTGAATTCAACCACTTTGTTAATGTTATATCTCACTAAACAGTAATGCAATCAACTCTGCTAGTTATTAGCTATTCTATTCTGTTATGTTGTTAGATAATGAATGAAAGGTAATTAAACATGGTTCTAGGATGCATATCTATTATCAATGTTTGAAATTGAGCTATACTTAGTCTTCCTAACTACAAGCGAAGAGCATTATACTTAATTTGTTATGTAAGAATAAACAGATTCAATTTAAATGCAACGTCACGTAAGATATCAATAATTTTTTTTGTAATTAAAACCTTACAAAACTATTCGTTGATTCAAATTTCCTAAGAGCACACTCTATTAATTATTTGACACTATATTAATACTAATATGAACATAGGACTTATCAATATTTTGTGTTATTAGTATTATTTGATCACTGTTTACTGGGCGATAAAAATCCGCAGAATATTCTCCTTCAAAAGGGAAGTAAAGCCGTTGGACCCATGTCGAATGTGGCGTATAAAATATCCCTGAAATATATGTGAGGGTAGCTTTACGTAAAAATGTGTAGGTTGTTTCTCGTTCACCTGTAAAAATCCATAAGGTGGGTGGGCTACACGTAGGGATATGGTATCGAAAGAAAAGTATCAAATAACAGTAAGAATTGGTATCGAAATTCGAATCTGTGATAATATATTTTTTCTTACATATAAATATTTATATCAACTTTTGCATCAAAATTATATTTACATATTTATTTAAATACTGGTGATTATAATGGTTATTAATAATTACAAATAAATTTTAAGCAATGTTTTTAGCTATCCAACTTTTAAACTAACCTCCATAACTCACACCTGGAAGGTGCCATTTTTTTTAACCACATTCATCGTTTATATACTCTATCAAGATAGATTATTACTATTGACAAACAATAGAAGAATTGACGCATTGATCTGCTTCATCTTCTCAAACAAAGCACATAAACTTTTCTGTTTCATTTGCTTGGGGCACCCATTATTTGAATGAGTTCATTGTGTACTAAAAAAAGCTTCTTTTGTTTAGTTTGTAATGATCGTGCTCATTGATAAAGGTGTAATAGACTGGTCACCACTCACCCCATTGCTCAATCAGGCATCAGGATGTATTAAAAAGCCAAGATTATAGAACCGCTTTGAATTATGATAAGCTGAAAGAGATTGAATGCTAGAGTTTCTTCTCGCTTATCATGCTGAAAATGAGTGAGGACTTAGATATGAGAAATAGTTTAATTTGTTCTTCTTACTCACTCCAAATGGCAAACATTTACTCCCAGCATGAGTGAAGATAACAAAAAAGTTGTTTCTTTTGATACCGATCCGATACCGGATTGTGAGAACTAATATCAGTAAAAGTATCGGGAAACAGTATCGAGTAAAAAAAATACTAGTATCGAAAGGAAAATATCGATACTTTTTTCACATCCCTCGCTAAACGCTCTGGCTGAAGTTAACCTATCATAGAAACTGCAACAAGGAATAGCCAGGAGGTTTATGAAGCTTTGTTGTGTCATTATGCTCCGCCTCGGAAGTAGAATAATTATTAATAATATAATTAATTTTACTTATATTTATATTTAATGAGCCACGTAAAACTATGCTACAAACTAATTATGACATTGGTCATATTTATCCTCTAAAGCAGGAGTCTCCAAACTATGGTCCGCGGGTCACATCCAGCCCGTTCAAACATTTTATCAAAAAACAAATTAATTGTTTCCCTTGGTAATTTATTAACCACACAGTTTATTTGGCTTGTCAAGTTTCTGTCCGCACGCGTGCTTCCCCCATGACACTAAGCCAGAGTGCTGTCGGAATTGCTAACCCTAATTTTCAGTTGCAGGCACCATTCCTTATACCGACAACATAATGGTTTGACTGTGACCATTTTTAGGTAGTTCCAAGTCTCCCGGCAGAGAGTTATCAAAGGAAAGTTCCGAATGATGTTACCTAATTTTAAAACAAGTAATTATATTGACTAATTATTATAAATATTATTTATTACATATACATTTATTCATTTCTCACAGAAACGAATCAACGTCAATCACTTTTATCAAACACTGACTGGCCTTGGAAAGTGGATTTTTTTTTATAGACGTGACTGGACCTATGACCTGAATCAAAATTCACATGTTGAAACAAATTTGATTTATGATATTTTTGCGCATGTCAAACTATTCAGGGCAAAAATAATGCTATTTGAATAACAGGTGAACGTTACTTTGGCCCGCAAAAATGTGTAAAATATATCATGTGGCCCACATAGTAAAAACCTTGGAGACCCCTGCTATAAATTAAAGGGAACTACTGTAGCCCACTAATACCGTCCATACAGTTTTGTCCAAGCAACTGGGTTAGAACCTTAGAGGACCCAGACATTATCGATATTTTCAAAGCTCTACATCAACTGCAATAAAGACAATACTGAAACATTCAAGATCTAGCAAACTTCCACTGTGACAACCGTACAAAGCCGTTGTTAATTATTTGCACCCTCAGGGAAAACTGGTTCTAAAAAAACTTTACGATTTCTTTTACCTCGACCTTTTATCTTGTTCATTACATTTCTTCTACCTTCATCTTTCATTCATATTCTTTAACTCCCTGAAGATTGTCTTCTATTCCATTGCATTATTACTCCTGGTAATTCGATTACAAGTATTTTAAATAAGTTCACCGACGAGAGCCAGAATCGTAAATCAAAAAGGCATATTCAACCCTAGAAAAATTAGTGATAAAGTAACATAACATAATTCAAAAGATATTTTATATTGAAACTATTTATAAATTAACAATTATTTTACACATAAATAATAGCGAAACTCTCTTGTATTATTATTTTTACATAAACAATGGTTTTTCCCAAAGACCAAATTTCAAGAACGATTTAACACAAGCATACTATGGAAAATGTTGATTTAAATAAACTATTTTTACAACTTTTTTAAATTATATAGGAATATAATAACATTGATACTTTTATATTATTAAAAGTATAAGCAGTTATAAAATAACTATCAATCTAAGGTTCATTATTTTATCCTCAGCCTAGATGTAACTTAACATAGCATTATCGATTCCTACTGTAGTAACTTCATTAGTGTGTTAACCATTTAAAATGATTGATAAATTACTGAATCAAACACTGTAATAAGGTTTTTTGTTTGTTTATTCATCCGAATTAAAATAACTATATCAAAGATATAGATGTATTATATATAATACAGCATGTATAATAGGCGTATAAAGATATTTAAATTTTATCTAGTAACTGTATTCCTGTTAAAATTTGACAGTAACGACAAATATTTTTAAATTAGTTGGTGAAAGATTACAGAGCTTAAAATATTGTATTTAAATAATGAAACCTTTTTTACTCAGCCATCAAACAGAAGGCTAAAATATATATATAAACACAGAGTGAATCGTTTGAGTGAATTTATTCCAATTGTGTGAGGACAGCCTGTGAGCACGCAACTCATCTATTTGCGGAAGTAATTATTAGACATCCGTACTCATTCTATAAATTTATAAATTACAAAAAGAATAAATAAACAAATAGTCGAATAAATAAACAAATAGTCAAATAAATAAATATCCTAAGGGTTATCTAAAAAGGTAAGCTCAACTATCTATAACATTAAGAAAAAACCAAGAAATAAGTTTTGGATGTTTATTAATTTAAAATATAATTATATAATTTCATAAAATAAAACCATACATGATGGTACAAAGAAACACATACGATTGGTGTAGGGTGGGTAAGTATTTAAGATTAAATATGTGTATAAATGGAAAATATAATGATTATTTCCAAGTTAAATATATCATAACATATTAAATTTGCTAGAGAAATTAAATTAATTAAATTTAACCATTATTTCTCATGAAACCTACTCGTCAAAATAACGTTATAACATTATACAGCCCATGTTAAGAACAACTCTCTTTACACATTTATAAGAGTATTTACACTAGTCGTAAAGATATACAAATAAAAATTTTGAACCAGACAGTGAGCACGCAACTCATCTATTTGCGGAAGTAATTATTAGACATCCGTACTCATTCTATAAATTTATAAATTACAAAAAGAATAAATAAACAAATAGTCGAATAAATAAACAAATAGTCAAATAAATAAATATCCTAAGGGTTATCTAAAAAGGTAAGCTCAACTATCTATAACATTAAGAAAAAACCAAGAAATAAGTTTTGGATGTTTATTAATTTAAAATATAATTATATAATTTCATAAAATAAAACCATACATGATGGTACAAAGAAACACATACGATTGGTGTAGGGTGGGTAAGTATTTAAGATTAAATATGTGTATAAATGGAAAATATAATGATTATTTCCAAGTTAAATATATCATAACATATTAAATTTGCTAGAGAAATTAAATTAATTAAATTTAACCATTATTTCTCATGAAACCTACTCGTCAAAATAACGTTATAACATTATACAGCCCATGTTAAGAACAACTCTCTTTACACATTTATAAGAGTATTTACACTAGTCGTAAAGATATACAAATAAAAATTTTGAACCAGACAGGATTTGAAGTAAAATAAAATGTTATCAAGGCTTCTATTATCAGTCATTATCAAAAAAAAGGCTTTTATTCATTTTCCTGTTCTAGAAACAAAATACTCAATGAATATATAATAAAGAAAGGACTAAATTACTCAAAATTTAATCTCAAATAATAAGTTAATATTTCCCATAATAGTAACATGTAGAATGAAAATTCACAAAAGTAATATTAGCTAACGAACTGGATTATCAGATCTTATTACAGTGATTTTTGTCTATTTGTCTTCCAGACCAAATAGCGATGTTCAAAACTCGACATGTATCGATCTTAGCCGAGATATATATAAGTTCAAAGTCTCTAAACAATCTCATAATATTAATTATAATCAAATTCAATTCCAATATATGATACCATAGTATATTAATTTTAAAAAAATATATAGAATTGGCCGAAAGATGAATTTTGAAAAAGTTACATAAATTAAAAATCGTCTAAGCCGAAAAGAACATTTGTTCTTACATTTTAACAAATGCGCAGCCAAGGTTACGAATTCCCCTATCTAGAGTAAAGTCCAAGAGTGCCGGTAATGTTGCCATACCAGCGTTATACACGCTTAAAACACAAAGAAACATGGAAGGCATGTAATAAGGTGGGGGGAATGTATTTGGATCACTAAGAGGGGGGTGGGATACGCGTGACAAACATGGCTCCGAGAATGAGCTACAGGATAACAGGATGCCCTCCGATAGAGTGTAATTGACATTACTTTCTTTCTTAAAATCTTAGGAAAGTTCCAGTATCCCGTGACCTCTAGCGGCCGCCGTTCGAACCTGGGTGGGTCGTTCAGTCCATCACGCGCCACGGTTATTCTCGGTTGTGTATTTGTGGTGTCGCTGAACCGTAGTCAATAGGTGCTGGAATGGTGAAATGGGCTAAGTATTTAATTTCCCTTCGACTTGTTTCTTCTT
The DNA here is from genome assembly GCA_902141385.1 of Timema californicum. Lineage (NCBI taxonomy): Eukaryota > Metazoa > Arthropoda > Insecta > Phasmatodea > Timematidae > Timema > Timema californicum. The sequence goes on along the minus strand of CABFOW010000454.1, from coordinate 127,384 downwards.
TAATTGTAGCAAATGCTACAATAATGATCAAATTAGTTTTATTCAGAAACATTTTATTTATTTAATTCTATCTCCACCAGTTAGGGCTCTACGCATAATTATGAATTACACTACTAATTTTAGGGATAAGGAAGGCTATATTTATAGAAAGTAAATCCACATTTGCGTGAAGAGAGATTGGAAAACCATTTATAAGCAACCACCTTAAGAACGCGTGACTGGTATTTAACCCCAATTGGCCAGTCATCGGCAGTCCATTCTGTTGTGAGAGGGAGACTTATTAGACTATTCGATGATTAGAGCGGGCTTAAGACAAATTAAAGGGAATTAGATTACTCTCTCTGAAATATAGGTTTCTAAATGAAAGTTAATATTGTCATGTCAACATTATACTAACCCACTTTGGTGGCCGCGTGGTCTATTGGACTAATATCGTGTTGAACTATACTTCTGAAGACGGATATTGGAGTTCGATACCAGTCGAGTGCACTAAGGGTGATTTTTAATGTGTTTTTTTCCACTCTCCCTCCACGCAAAAAGGGGTAATTTATTCTATAATAAACCTTCCTAATCCTGAACCCACTATTGTAATTAATACATAGGAGCATAACCTGAACATGTAGTAAGATGTGGTGCACTAAACCTGATAGTTGAAAGGTAAATAGTAGCTTACTAGTACAGTTAATCCTTGCCAGTCTCTTGCAACCAATCCACGAGCCGCCTCTGCTGTAAACCAAGTTTACAATCGCACACTTCTAGTTGAATTTGACTCCCTACATCCTTGTGTCTCTGAGGCTATCGTCTGGTGGCAGTCAACAGCGTTGAAGGGAGGTTTTGGAAGGGGTGAAGAGCAGGGTGAGGAATTCACAGCGAGTGTCGTTTGATAACCCTTGAGAATATGCAATGTTGGCGCTAACTCAATAACGTCTTCCTTGCCGCTGTTCGAAAGTCCTGCGAGAGAGGTAAAACTCCCAAGTGCTCACTAAGACCGTGCTTATATCAGGTACTTGACAATGTAAGAATACGTTGAATTCAGGTGGAGGAGAGAGATTACCTTTAATATTAAGAATGGTTTCTCTTAGAAGAAGAGAATAGCCATCTAAAATAATATTTCATTAGATAGTGTGATCCAACACCTTAGGTCAGTCGGTACCATGGCTTGATACTGAACTAAGGGTCCCGGGTTTGATTCCAGAGATGGTCAAGACATTTTTTGTTGGTGAAATGTGGGTTTACCCTTTCATATCTATGAACTAATGGTCATGGACTGGATGTTGTGTATGTCCTAGTCTTGAATTAGATTACAAGGCAAATAAAGCTACAACGAGCCTAGAGAGTCAGTAATGGAAAATATATGGCTTGAATAAAAAAGTTTCTCAGGCCACAGTCTGGAAACAGTAATGAATGTAAAAAAAAAGGTTGATAGTGCTTATATTATTTTATCGGTATTTTTATCGATTAAGTGTGTAGTGTAATAACATTTCAACTACCTTGTAAGTTCTTACAAGGACTGATTACTTTATGACCTTATCTGATTGGTTACACAGCGAGGGTACAGTAAAACGATAGTAATTACGGGTTTAAAGATTTTTTTTTGCAATGAACGTTTATATCATCCTAAAATATTGTTTGTGTAGTTTTATTGGTGTAAAAATTATTCATAAAATCATAAATTTGCATATCACATTACTTGGCATAAGATTCGTTTACTATGTAGCTTACTTTACTTTATTCCACTATGGTATTTTTATTAGATGGTGGCATGGTGTAATCCGTAAAGATAGGAATATATTTTACATTTCAGAGTAAACTGAGTGTACTTTTAAAATAGTGTTTAGTAAAAGAATTGACTTAATATATTACCTTCCTATTTAGTTAACTATATAACTAGAACAATAATTGTTCATACGGTTTAAAGCGTCATATTTTAGTTTGCACCAAATTTTTTATTGATGCGTAAGTTGGGGGTTTGAATTCTGGCCTGTTTCTTTATGGCCGTTTTCCAAATGTGGCTTTTTATCACCTTGGTTCTCTTAGATTCTACATACATCTATGCAGTTGCATTTCCTCTAATCCACTCCTCACAATAACACCTTTGGTAATAAAGTTATCAACCCATGATTAAAACTAAAAAATAACTAAATTTGTTTTACAAATTAAAACGTTCGAAAGTTTCGTTCCTGGCCTTTAACGATGAGTAGATTTCAAAATATGTATTTGGTTTATATTTGGTTAAAAATGTATATGGAAAAATTAATAAAAGTTTATTTATTTAATAAATGTATTTTATTATTGATACATTTACTTAAAGCCGAATCCTACACAATCTCCACCAGTCTTTGGGAGAACCATCAATTTGTAGTCAATTTTATAAACATATCTATGACGACCTTGGTGGTATTTGAGTGAAGTTCTCTCCTTGGGACTCAATGTTTCTTGGGTTCAATCCCAGTCGAGTTCAACGAATTTTTCCTGATCGATAAAAATCCGTAGCACAACTCCGTTTGGAGAGAAAGTTAAGACATCGATAACATGTCGATTGTGGCTTGTAAAATATCCCTGGGAAGTGTGTGAAAATACCTTTCCCTGCCAAATGGTAGGCTTTTTCACCCTCGCTCGTAGCATTTTTGGTGCGCTTATATAATTGGTCAATTCAGAATGTGCACGTTGAATACATCAAGTAATTTTTTTTAAACTATCTAATTCATAGCAAAAATTGTATTGAAAAACCTCTCCTCAAGTGCTTTTTTAGATATGAAAGTTTCGTTAAATTATCTGTCTTCTATGTTTAATAATATATATGTTTTTTCCTACAGATAAATAACTAAACCTCAACTTTATTTTATTTACTCATATTTTGCCAACATTTTAAACTAGTTTTGGTATTAAAACTAAATATGTAAGGTTATTAGGGTAAAGTATTTAATATTTAATAATAATCTAATTTAATATTATAATTTATTAAATAAAATGTCTTTATCATGTTAATGAAAAAGGAGCTAATTATGAATAAATATAAAAATGGTTTACGTAAACACTAAAACATAATACTATGTGTCTATTATCACAAGAAATTGTTATCCCTTAAAATTTATAAATAAAATAGTCCACACACAAACACACAAATTCACCGTCCCAAATAGTATACAAAATGTCTCCGCCTTTCTTTTCCTTTTGCTTGCCCTTTTTTTCCTTCGTTCCATACTGTAGCCTTTCCACGCAAGTTTTATAAATAATAGCCGCGTGATTGTCGACTACAGCGCCACTGTTTTGTGAAGCGGTCACAGTTGTCGACTGGAGCATTTATTCATGACTCGCTGAGAAATCTACGCTCCTATTTGTTTGGTGACCCCTTACCCTCCTTCATCCTTTTAATAATAAAAAAAACTTTTCTCTTCAACGTACTCACTTCCTATACAAATTTTTTTCATCTTTTTTAAATGAAAACATACCGTTTTGCCAGAAAATGGTGAGGAATGTTCTATACGGTCAGTTGATTTTACCTCCTCTTATTTATACCACTCTGCCACCAGTAGCAAACTTAAACAAACCAGTTCACATTTAGAAAAAAAAATATGGAAGGCTCTTTGGTAACATGATAGTTTATAATTAAAATACCCGCTTCATTGTCCACTTGATCTAACGCAGTAGACTCTTGAAGTAGACTAGAATGCTGAAGTCGGGGAGATCGGGGTTTGATCTTGTTCAGTTGTACTAAAGGTGGTTTTCCTAAATGGTTTTCCACTCTCATTTGACTGAAATTTTGGTACAATTTCCCTAAAATTCAACCTCCCTTATTCCTAACATTAGTGTAATCATTAAATAGGCGTGTAATCCGAACAGTTAGTAAGAAATCAATGCTAAAATCTATTAAAAGTTTATGTGTGGGAAGGATCCATTTTATAAATGGTTTCCCACATTCTTTCCACGCAAATGTCCTCCAAACTTAATTTTTACCTTATCCGTACCCTATTAATTTCATTAAATGTCATTTAGGCAGATTGGTGATATCACGCGCAAAATAAAAAATAAAAATGAAGCTTCAAATAAATATAAAATAACATATACCTGGAAATATATAGTGACCTCAGTTTAAATAAGGCAAACAATGCTATCATCTTATTTTTAAAACGATTTGTAAATGTTAATGTTCTCAATATTTCATTAGCACAACCTACGTTTGAAAATTAATGGTCTGTAATGAAATTTAGCTGTTATATTTCAGAGTTTGCCATAAAAAAAGGTGTTATTTAAGAAGGATACACTTAGAATGTAAACCCCCAACCCCTCGGTCATCACTCCTAAGTAAGTCAGGTTGGTCACAAGCGAGTTGTATTTGTTATTTTCTTGAATAAAAAAACTATGAGAGAGTGAGGCATGAATAACGTCAGGCGCTGAATCCGTAAATAACAATCAATATTTAACAATAACATATATATGTGGGATGTCTTCCCACGCTCACAAATGGTGACTCAAAATAAATAATACAATCTGCAGTAAAATTGACCTTCAGACAAATTTCATGATAATAAAAATAATCGATAGTCAAAAGCAAAAATCAAGGAACTAGTAATATTAAAAGGATATTTACTCACCACCAGCGGTTCTCAGACCGTCCGAACAGTAAATAATGAGTTTCTAATAACATATCTCTCCAACCGTAATTGGGAATAATAGAAATAAACAACCAAGATATTATTTAGAAACATATGACTTAACTGGCAGTATTAACGCAAAACATTAAAGCCCATATTAGAGAATAAACATGCCGACTCGTGGTCCAACATTTAATTAACATGGTATAAACTTCCAAAATATGTAAGAATAACAAATTATCTTCCTACAAATAACAAGTAATATAATCTTTAGATGCAAAAAAATTGCCAGAACTAAAATATGACACTGCTAGAATTAATAATGGACCTAAGACGGTGTTATCAAAGAAATAAGCCAATCCATGAAGTGGATGAAACATAATGTAAATCAAATAATAGAGTTATCCCAAAAGATCGCAAATAAGTGTCATATATGTGGTTTTGTCAAACAGTGCAAAGATATTAATCTTATCCATGTTCTACAAGCAAATGAAATGGACCAGGTATAGTTAATAAATTATTAAATTAGATATAAAGAACCCTGAACAATAATTTTGGAATTATTACAGCCAAATGAAATGTCGAATATTCAGATACAAGCCTATCCTAGGACCAAGGTCTCTCACCTAGTAGCCGTAGTGTAATGTGTGTCTGCATTACAGAACCCTGCCATTATATATCCGACCAATTAAGTAATGTGTTCTCAAGGCGTGGGAACCAAAGGAGGGGTATAGGGTTAAGGGGGTATCAGTCTTCCAGAAAATACTCAAACAGTCTAATCGTTTTTAAACGAACGACAAACAATAGTTCTATAGTTTCTGAACACTGCCGACGGTGCACATCCAGTTTAGGTTATGCGCCTAGGTAGTGATTACTCTAATGAATTAGGATTTGGGAAGGTTGAATTTAAGGGAAGTTAACCAACATTTACGTGGAGGGAGATTGGTAAACCATTTAGGGAAAACCACCCCAAGTTCAACATACCGAGATTTGAACCTTGATCTTATCGTCCTCAGTATTCAAGCTTAACACGAAAATAGCTCATTAGGCAACTACGTCACCGAGGCGGGTCATCTTTAAGCCCTTATCTAAGTTATTATACCTGATTATTAAGTAGATTTTTATTTTTTCTCATTTTTGTACATTATATTTTACTATCAGTTTGAGTAACCACGTATTCACATTAATTGAATAGGTATTAGAAAGGTTCAATTTAGTGAAAATGCACTCTAACTTAGGTGAATGGAAAGTTTGACTTATTTAAATCCGTAGCTACTTATCTTAAGAAATCTAGTCTATTGTGAAAGTGACGGCTTATACCATTCCACCATTGATTTGTACTAATCGGTATATATAATTAATTTAATAATGATATATTAAATAGAAGACTTACTAGGCTGCGGATTTATATGCAAGAAAAACTGGCAAAAAATGCATGGGATTATGCACTTAAAATTGAATAAATATGTGTTAGAAACATAAAAATATACACAAGCAAAAGGTTGGATGATAATTAAAGTGATATTGTAAAATTTTAAGTCATAGCAGCTTACTCATTGTGGTTTTGTGTTTCTCATTACAATAAACAACTTATTTCTCAAGTCAGGAGTGAATCGCCCACTTACTCTTATCTTTTAAAATGTGACTGTACTGTACATTGGCAAGCTCCTCTTTACATCGCACATAGTGGAGGAACGAGCCTTGAAGTGGGTCAGATCTGAAGGAATATAGTCAGCCATTGCCTCAGTGTTCCTTCTGGAGAATTTGATGGACTCTTTTCCAAAACACTGAGGTCTGTAATCATTTTCAATATATTTTGAACTGTATCTGTCTTGACTCTCCCGTCTGCATCCAGTGCTGTACTATATTATTGTTTGTATAACATCCACAAAGGCTTTAATAGTTGTGAAACGCACGCTTAAAGTTTTGTGATGCTGTCAGGAAAAGCCCGAGTTTACCCGTTTGGTCATAATATCACTCTGCATCTCATTCCTCTAATTAGCACTGGTTGCAGATTCGATGCTAGATTGATCTACAGGATTCAACAAACTCAAAATATACAGCATCACAGTCATAAAAATAACTCTTACATCCCATCTGTATCCAGTGCCTCTCTTAATTCTATCACAAAACAAAAAGTGGTGAAAGTTGATAGTTCACTCAACGAACGTGGTTGGCTCTTGCATTACCTACCTGGATCACTCTATATGGTCAGTTGTAAATTGCTTGCATAAATAATGTAAGACTGATTTAATTTATAAATTTTCCCTTAACAATTTAGTAAATATTATTTTAAATAGTTAAACTACCGCATTTATGAATTTACATCACTATTCGTGAAAATATAAATTTATATCTGAAATAAAAATTACTATTCAACAGAAAACTGTGTAGATTTGTTAGATGAGGCATAAAATAAACATTTGTAAAGCTGGTATATCTATATCAACAAAGAAAAAAAAAATATGCAAAAGCCGTAGCCTAGCTATAATATAAGCGGTAGTGGTAGATATATAATTTCAGTGACGTGTATATATATTAATACCAAATTCTGTGGTTCCGTGGTCTAAGGCGTCATTGTCATGTTGGACTAAACTGCCGATGACATGGAAATATCAGTTAGTTGCACTTGAGTGTATTGATGTTGTTTTCCGAAATGTTTTTTCTCAAAATATTTCTCACTCTACCTTTATGCAAATTAGGATACACTTCCTCTAATTTAAACCGTTATCATTCTATAACCCATTATTGTAAATAGTAGATATGCGTATAGTCTAAAGAAGTAGTTAGACGTGTTGAAAAGATTTATATAAAATACATTCACGGTAGGAATTAACTTCTGAAAGGCCTTTTTCCCTACCATAAATCTACTATATATTAGGATATTGGTAGGAAAAAAGTCCTTTCAGAGAGTAATTCCTACCGTGAATGGAATATAGCTATATTTATTAATATTAAATTTGAATTAGTATTTTGTATTAATAACAATAAACCTACGCGAAAGAAATTGTTTTCGATTAAACATTAATCAATCTTAGTTATGACCAAAATAAATATCCCCGACTTCAAATTAATAGAATTTTTAAAATTAATTATAAAACACCATATTGCACTTCCAAATATAAATAAAACTTATACCCTTATAAAATTAGATACAGTATAAATATTCGTTACTTTAAAAAACAAAAAAACTAACAAATTTGTTTCCGATTCCTATTTTTTACATATATACACACACACATATATATATATATATATTAGAAATAAAAGAGGTAGGAGGTCATCAATATCCTCACCCGTACCTTCATTAATCCCACCCCTTTGTGAATTTCATTCATCACCCCCTAGAGTCGAAATATCCCGCACCATACCCCTATTTTCCCCTTCTGTGTTTGTCAACCAGTTGTGCGTTTTGTTTCGAGGAAATATGGTACCCTCGGATCGCTTGTAGGTAACATTTCAAATTAATGACGTTTAGTTCGCGTCACATGGAATAATCCCTGGAAAAAAAATATATATATGTATATGAGGAAAACAAATAGAGAAAGTATTCCTGGTATCTCTGTGTAATTAATTACTTTTCTGTGCGCGAAGCTGGGTTGGGTAGATTGGAACAGTTAAAGAAGAAATACCCTGTTTCTATATTTATCTCTTTCTATATGTTGGTATGTTGCGATATTGATGAAAATCGGATCGTTGTAAATAAATTATCTCTGTTATAGGAACACACTGAAATGTAAAGAAGTAGATACGGATGTAGAGGTATTCATAATTATATTGGTGTTTTTATTTTAGTGGACTATTTATGTCATAGATGTCCTGAAATAAATATTATCTTTATTTTGATTAAATGGCTGGTTCAAAAATATCTATATATTTTTATACACATATATCAGAATATAAAGGAAATTACAATTTATAATACTTTTACAACTAGGAAAGTAATGTTACTTCATAAATATATGGTTACTTATTTTGTTTTCATATTTGGTACTTTCTTTAGAAAATATTCTCTTTATTAGTAAACTCATTACAAATTTTAGTTTCTCAATAAATCATATAACTTAAGGGAATATTGGAAACTTTATATCTATTCATTTTAGAAAGAGTAAGACTATAAAAAACTAAGCTATTTCAGGAGTATAGATTAATTTTTACATTATAAACGTTTTCTTAAAACAACTTCAGGAAGAGATGCATAAACACACTCTAAATAAAGGACAAAATAAGACAAACACAAACAGATTTTTTGTTGTGTTGCTTTGTGTTTTCGCAACGGTTGGTATCACTTCATAAAGTGCACGCCGTAATCTACAAATCTTGGCAGACGTACACCCTAAGTGAGTGCCCGAAAAAAAATGTATTTTTTCTTTTATCTCTGGCACGTTAAGGATGCGTTATGTTCTGTTAGTACGCTAGACGGCCGCTTGGTGTTCTGTGTGTGTTCTCCTTCCCTTACTTTTACTACTCCATTTACATACTAATCTGTGCTGCGGAGCTTCTAATTTAATCCTTCAGTTAATTCCAATGCTTAGCTAAGAAGCTTCAAATATATAACGAATTTATATGTATTTTTTGTGATCATATTAAAACATAAAAATACAACGTTTTGGAGTTCCTGTAAAAAGATAGGGCAGTTTAAATATGTATACAAATATATATTAACTATAAACTATAAATTAATTAATTAACTATAACTATATATATTAACAATAGGATTGAATAATTTTTCGATTATCATGAGTTTATAAGTGACTATTTTATATTTACCAAAACATTAATTTATTTATAAAAAGGTATAAAATGTATACGAGTATATTTTAAATCTTAATCATATCGATTTTTTGTTTTTACTTTTAAATAATATATTTTGTACAACATATATATAATTTGAATATTTTCAAATGTTTTATTAATATAGTATTTATACACACACAAATTTTAGCCATAATGGTATTTATACATATGCCTCTTTGATGATGCTGGCTAGAAGAAGCACAGAAAATGTACAGGGAACGATTGAGGAGCTTGAATTTTTCATTAGAGTGTATCAAAACATTTAGATAGATATTTGTAATTCACAACGCGTAAGAAAAAAACCTCATAAATGTATCCATATAAGATTAAACCCAGGATTTCCAAGAAGAAAACCACTAAGAGAGCATAGTAAAACTAGCTGTAGTGCGTAATTTCTCAATTTTTTTTTATTTGTAAACTTTCAAAATACATAATTTATTCTATTTGTATTAAACCAAACTTTGTAAAAATAATCCAAAACTTTGTAAACAATCTTTTGATCTCAGCACTATTAAATTATCTGCTATTTAAATTTTACACAAAAAAATATTTCACGTATATTTGTAAAAGATAACTCTAAGTTATGCCTATATAATTAAAATCCTCAATTTTAAAATGTTCTATCAATTTTTTATTTTATCATTTTTTATTACGTACTGACGATTTCTAACTTCAGATTAGCTTGAAATGATCTAGTAAGAAGAAAAAAATGTCCCATAAATACTGATCTTACAGATATTGCTGGTTTAGGTTATATTGAGCATTCTTTATTAGAGATATGTTAACTAATTTTTTGTGAATTAAATTATTATATGCATACACTATTTTTTAATCCTGTCTATAAAATACTGACCAAATCATTCTTACCAACTTAACAAAACATAACCTTAAATGGAAATTTAGGACTTTTATTTTAGGTTATCTTTTAATTAATAGCATGTAAACAAATCATATTCATCAACTAGATCGCGTGTCTTATTGTTTTATAGATTTTTATGTTGCCTCAATATTACAGATAAACATAATGACACAATTATGTTTTAATTTCATAACTTTAGACTAAATAGTATTTCTGGGGTTAAATTTTACCATTCGTGTCGATTGGTTTCCTTAAGTTTTCCTTAGAATATATCTTTATATTTCATTAGGTAGTAAAACAAATCTTCTATACAGATTTACATGACTATGAAATGGGAAGTCCTGAGTTGACGAATGACAAATTTTTCAATTTACCTAGGATGAATACCTATGACTCCTAGCCTAATACTAAAATACAATCCACGCAAAGTTTTAATACATTTTAAAAATAGTGCACAATATTTAAGAGTAAACTCGAATTTTTCTTTTAATAATTCAGTATTAAACAAAACCTCCGTAAAGATTTGTGCCTTAAATATAGAATCTAAAGTCACGTGACTTGTGATGGACATTAAAATAAAAAGTTAACTCCAACTCCTAGACTATTAAATTTGAGCCCGGAATATCTTCACATTCAATAAACTTGCACGATTATGAATCTCGCGTGTCATTTCCACGAGGAAGGAGTTGTTCAGGAAATTACCCGCCAAGATGATCAACCACCTCCGGCCAACACTTTTTTTTTGCTATTTTCCTTCAGATTACAATAAGAAAAACTTGAGGCATCTCCTAGAATTTTCGTGACGAACCGTTTAGGTGATTGTAAAACTTTAAAGACAGAAATCAAATTTTAAATTCCCTAAAGGAGACAAAAATAAATAAGATGGCTTGAACTTTACCAACGATTTCCGTTCCAAATATTCTTGAATTTACAAGGGTGTAAAAAGGGAGGGTTTGTGGAAACCCCCTGAAATTTGAGGTACAGTAGAGTCTCGATAATCTGATCTTCAGTTATCCAACATTCCGTTTAAATCGACATATCATCATGACGTGCGATTTACATTGTTGTGCAGTATCCGCATGCATATTATTTTCCCACTACCATCGTTCCCTTGTCAGCGAGTCACATATTTCCGTGGTTGTAGCTCTGTTCACCTCCCTTAATGGATGTTTGTACCATACTCGTTCAAACTGTCATCGAATTTTTCTTTTTCCTATTAGTGAAATTTTACTGTGTCAGAAATATGGCAAGTGAATAGAGAAGAAAAAGGTTTCTTTCAATTATTGATGAAAAACTTCAAGCCTTAAAAAAATAATTACTATAAAACCCTATTTTCATACCTATTCTGCACTTCTATTTACAGTAACTTGGATTTGTTTCTCTACACTTCCTCCTCCAATTTCACCTGTTTCCGTATTATCCGACATTTCACTAATCCGACCACCTGTCGGTCCCGTTTATGTCAGATTATTGAGGCTCGACTGTGCCTACAATAGGCCGGTCCTTATAAGTGTAAAAAAACTTTGATTGGCTAAAGGTAAGGTAAAACTTTCTAGCGGACCCCCTTTGAAAAATTAGCCCTGTTCTGAACAATACAACTTTATAAAAACTTGATAAAATGGATAACGTATGAGGAAATTTTTGATTGCAGTTGATCGTCATGTTTGAGTTTCGATTCTCTTCTCATTTCTCTCAAAGTAGCTTTCCATAATTGTTATTTTTCACTTTGGTTTTTCCTATATTCTTTCCATGCTAATGAAGGTGTACATCCAATCAATTATCTGACATATTCCTTCTCTAAAATCCACTCATGTTCTTTCCTGTGTGGACCACTTTTGACTACTCTTCTGAGCTATTTGCATATTTATACAAATAGTGTAAGGATGAAAAGGTAAATTTAGAGAAAAGGTACCAACATTTTTATGGAGGGATAGTAGAAAACCATGAAGGTCGATACTAAAATTCCTAGCTCCCCATAAATGATGAACCTGACAAGATGTTTCATACCTATTCTGCACTTCTATTTACAGTAACTTGGATTTGTTTCTCTACACTTCCTCCTCCAATTTCACCTGTTTCCGTGTTATCCGACATTTCACTAATCCGACCACCTGTCCCGTTTATGTCAGATTATTGAGGCTCGACTGTGCCTACAATAGGTCGGTCCTTATAAGTGTAAAAAAAAACTTTGATTGGCTAAAGGTAAGGTAAAACTTTCTAGCAGACCCCCTTTGAAAAATTAGCCCTGTTCTGAATAATACAACTTTATAAATACTTGATAAAATGGATAACGTATGAGGAAATTTTTGATTGCAGTTGAACGTCATGTTTGAGTTTCGATTCTCTTCTCATTTCTCTCAAAGTAGCTTTCCATAATTATGTTATTTTTCACTTTGGTTTTTCCTATAATCTTTCCATGCTAATGAAGGTGTAAATCCAATAAATTATCTGACATAGTCCTTCTCTAAATTCCACTCATGTTCTTTCCTGTGTGGACCACTTTTGACTACTCCTCTGAGCTATTTGCATATTTATACAAATAGTGTAAGGATGAAAATGTAAACTTTAGAGAAAAGGTACCAACATTTTTGTGGAGGGATAGTAGAAAACCATGAAGGTTGATACTATAATTCATAGCTCCCCATAAATGATGAACCTGACAAGATGACAGCTACGATTTAATACACTCACACACTGATGCTGGATTACAATGGCACGCTTTACTCTAGGGCATAAGGAACTTGAAAGTTCACTGTCACACTGACAAAATTACGCCATTTATCACTACATTGAGCTAGTTCTAAGCTTTCCACCTCTTTGCACCCTAATTATTCCAGGTCCATTATATGAATAGTGAGCAACTTTCTGGCATAGTCAAAAGCTAGTAATAATTATTGTTCGATTCTTGTTTTTACAGATAAATTGTCTATTCTGTAACAAAATTATGATATATATTTAATATTTTTATCAATAAAATTATGAAATTATCCAAACTTGTGAGCGATAAATATACTTTGCAAAGTTTTTTTGAAAGGCCACGTTTGAAAAACACATTGAATGTAAAGATTATATCAATGGTAATCCACATCGGTGGGACATACTAATGAAGCCACAATCAAATCTAGTCTGGTTTATAGTTCACGAGTATATTAGATACTGTTTTCCATTTTCGCTCCAAATTAGGGCATGACTATGTATTCTAATTATTAGTATAGTAAAATTTGCACATCCCATTGTAAGAAATACTGCAGTACATATGATATTACTATTTTTTTTATAAAATTACATTTTAATTTGTCGACCTCAGGATTCTTACGGTAAAGTGATCGCCTCAAGACCTGATTCTCGTGCTTTCAAACCCAGCCGAGGTCAGCGGATTTTTCTTGAGAGGAAAATATTTTGCTCTATTTACTTCAGAAGTAATTACCATGTTGATTTTTGCATGTAAAATAACCCTGAAATGTATCTGATATAACCTATCCAGCCAATTAGGTGGGCGCTTTCTTGCTCAGTCATAGAAATTCACTGTGGAAATCAACCACACTTTCTGAACTTCCCTAGTATATGGTATGCCTACCAGATGGCGCGGGCAACATTAAGCATTCCCAATATCAGATGGATGGAAATAACATCGAACCAACCTTCAAGTTATTTACTTAAAAATAAATGTATTTTAATATAGTCGTTTAATAAATATTTATTACATTTTAATCTATACTTAAATGAATTTCCAGTGAATCAGTAATATCAATGGTAATCCACATCGGTGGGACATACTAATGAAGCCACAATCAAATCTAGTCTGGTTTATAGTTCACGAGTATATTACATACTGTTTTCTATTTTCGCTCCCAATTAGGGCATGACTATGTATTCTAATTATTAGTATAGTAAAATTTGCATATCCCATCCCAGTACATATGATATTACTATTTTTTTTTATAAAATTACATTTTAATTTGTCGACCTCAGGATTCTTACGGTAAAGTGATCGCCTCAAGACCTGATTCTCGTACTTCCAAACCCAGCCGAGGTCAGCGGATTTTTCTTAAGAGAGGAAAATATTTTGCTCAATTTACTTCAGAAGTAATTACCATGTTGATTTTTGCATGTAAAATAACCCTGAAATGTATCTGATATAACCTATCCAGCAAATTAGGTGGGCGCTTTCTTGCTCAGTCATAGAAATTCACTGTGGAAATCAACCACACTTTCTGAACTTCCCTAGTGTATGGTATGTCTACCAGATGGCGCGGGCAACATTAAGCACTCCCAATATCAGATGGATGGAAATAACATCGAACCAACCTTCAAGTTATTTACTTAAAAATAAATGTATTTTAATATAGTCATTTAATAAATATTTATTACATTTTAATCTACACTAAAATGAATTTCCAGTGAATCAGTCACCCTAACATATTGTTCAGTATTTGACGTATCTTATCTTTCCTCAAGTTCAAGATATTCCTCTTTACTTGCAATAATGATTTTCTTCCTTCTTTGGTTGACGTCGTTTACACGGCTGATTGGTCCTCTCTACAGATAGACCGTATCTGCGGGACTCTGTTGAGTGACATTCCGATTGAGTGAAGGTGTTCTCTTCAAATGTGTTTACAGTGAGGGGAGCCCGATGTAGATTTGACGTGAGGCAAATATCTCGAGTGAATTGGACACGACACGACACGAGACGAGACGAGACGATCTGGAATTGGAGTGAGTATTAAAACCTGAGTTGGAGAGGGGAAGGCAATATGTACTTCTCAAACTACACATCATTAACTGAGAACCGGTACCGAAACTATATTTCTTGAGAGCGAAGTTATATATAGGCCAAGAAATGAATAAAACGTTGCTGTATTTATGTTTTTATTGTGTTTTTTTGTTACATTATCTCAGTAGCCGTTTGAGCTATGTTCATATGTACCAGTCAGTGACCTGGTGGTCTAGGGGTAAGGTGTCAGACTTCTGTGCTGGTGGCCGGGGTTAAATCCTCGGTCCCGGCAAAGATTTATCTGATTACCAAACCCTTCCTTCACCTCTGACAAGACATCTTGTGAATGTGAGGAATGCCAGGTCTCCACCGTGGTTCGGATTCCACGTTAAACTGTAGGTCCTTAATTTAATTTCACATTCACCTTACCATTACACATTAGCGTAAGTGCGTATAACCCAAACGGGTAGTAAGACGCGGTGCTAATAATAATAATATATATACCACTTACGTTAGTGTGTTATAAGAAAGCTAGGATGAATTTAGAGGTAATGTACACGCATATGCATGGAGAAAGAGTTGGAAAGCAAGAGTTGAAAAGCAAGAGTTGAAAAGAATTTAGTAAAATCCATCATCATTACACCCAACGGGGACTCGAACCTCCATTTCCCCATAATTGACAGTTTACTAAATGAATATGTCAATTTAACACACAGTTAGCTTTTATTTTATATCGATAAAAGTAAAATGATAGAATTTAGAAGGAATTTACTTGAATTTGTGTGAAGGGAGATTGGGAGAACATATAAGCGAAGACTTTCTCCTAGCCATCAGCAAACCAGAATAGGTGGGTCAAACATCTAGTCCACGGGCTCAGCCTTGTAAATGATAAATTTTATCATTGACATTTGTGATATAAATGTAGTGACATTATTTTTAAAGATATCTTCCTTATATCTAAGTTACTAGCGTAGTACAACTTGCATAAGCTAGAAGGGTGGAAGAGGTTTATATATACATTCTGATAGAATAATATCTTTAAATAAGGTAAATTGATGATTTAAAGACTATTATTTAGAGATATTTTTATTTTTCTAAATGGGTCTTATTGTATTTTTTCTATATTTAAATTTTAGGAGCGGGTTTATGTAAACCTCTAAGCTCTACCTAGAATTAATGATATGTTTTCCATGGATCCCATTAAACATATAACCGAAATTACCACTGGAAGCTAGTCTACTATTCCAGACTGTTTGATATTTGTTTGCCTTTTAAATGTGTCAACATCATTGTGTAGATAAGTGATAACGTAGAAAGACAATTAACATTTCTGAGTGAAAGAGAGAGAGAGAGAGAAGGCATGACGAAAGCGTTACGGTAAATATTGCTCAGAGGGGAGAACTAATTAAAGTACACTGTTTGCACAGCCCAATCTCAAACATACGTCTCTGTGTGTTTGTTAGATTTACTAAATTATGTAATAATGATCTTACCAACATCAACAATCAGAAACAATCAATGGTTGGCTCATCAAACTCTTCCCAAATAGGCTGCGCTTTGAACTCGACTAAATGCAGAAATTATCCCCTCACGAAGATTCAGCAATATCCCCCCCCCCCCTCCTTTCCCTCAGACTTGTTTAGTTCCCTTAAATTCATCCTTTAATGACGTTGTATGCTTGGTGAATTCAAATAGTTTGTGAACTGGGAAACGCTTCTATGATCGCATGGTCTAAGGCATCACTCTCTTTTAAAAAAATAACTGCCTATGATGGGGACATCAATATGTCAAATCCTACTCAAGTGTATTGAATCTTCCACACACTTTTCCTCCAATAGTTTTCCAATCTTTCCACTTGCAAATGTGGCTATATATCCTCAAATCTCAATCTTACTCGTCCCTAACACAATTACGCAAATAGTACATATGCGTATTACTCAAACTGTGAGTCATAAATGGCGACATTATATATAGCTTCAGAAAACTTTCCGCACAACTCAAAAATGTTGTAAATCACATTCAACACTGCAATAATGATTAATATTGCTACTATCACCAGTGTGATTTAATTTGTAAGATTTTAAATACGATTTCATGCATGAACACATATTTATGGATATTATTTAAATATTAACTTAGGTTTTTTCACAAAGATGTTCCAACCAAAACATTTTCTCTTTAAAGAAAATCGCATTCCTTGACGACTTCATATTTATATAAAAGGTAGCTATTCACAACCTACTCTCGGGAACAAGGTTTGTTTACAGGAATAATATAGGGGAATGTTAAAATAACATCAGAATATATATATATATATATATAATTTATATAAACTTAAAGTAATGAATCATTCAAAGCACTATCACATTTAGATGCCAATATCTAGGAAGAAAATTAGCGGTTAACCTTACAATACCTCTAGATTACCTGCTCGTCCTTTTAAAAACACTTAAACCTCTTTCATTAACGAGTAAACACGCTCACTCTACTATTATTTTATACCTGGAAAGCAATACATTTCGAATATTTTTTTCTATATAATAATTTGGCGAATTTTAAGAAAATAGCACTGGTCTTGTTTTCTGTATATTATATCTACATTTGAGGAATTTTAAAGCGATAGCATTGAAACAAAAACAATGTATTCATAAGTAATTCTCAAAATTGTCTTATATTTTTACTTTACA
Source organism: Timema californicum (assembly GCA_902141385.1). Lineage (NCBI taxonomy): Eukaryota > Metazoa > Arthropoda > Insecta > Phasmatodea > Timematidae > Timema > Timema californicum. The sequence goes on along the minus strand of CABFOW010000454.1, from coordinate 109,732 downwards.
AGTTTTATTTTTTATCCAGATGTAGCTTCTTTGTATACTAATTTTTTTAAAATCATTTATACCTCATTCTATTTTGCTTTTTTTTTCTCGCGAAAATGTCCTGTAATGATTATCATATATAGATGTGAATTTAAAAAAGTCTTTGTGAACATAAAATGTACATAATAAACATAATATATTACGTTTACAAATACATTTTTAATAAACTTCAAGGTATGAAGATTCCTACCAGGAATTTTTCGTGAAAAATAAAAACCCAAATAGGTTAAGTTGTAGATTATTAATAAAAAAAATGAATTTACTAAAAGCTATTTCTTTATAATAAAATCTTGTGACAATATAAGACAATTTTAAGTATTATTTAAGGTTTTTTTCTTCTAATTTTATCTCTTTAAAATAGCCCAAATATAGTTACATTAACAAGTAAAATCTTACTTCGACTTGCCATAACATCACAAAATGGCATCGACTTAATGGTGAATACTATCAGGGCATACGTTGAGTACATTTATTCTTCTAGCTTAAGGTGTTCGGTGAGTCTGACACTTAATTCGTGTGGCCACACCTGTGTTTTGAATAATGTAAATCATATTTCATATATAAATATTTACTAAAGGCGTATTTCCTGTCAGTAGACTTTTATAGAAATCTGCTTTTGATCCGTCACGAGAGTAGCTATACGTGTAAAATTAATTCATATTCCGAAATCTGTGACTCGTATGAACAGTGTTTGTGTGTAACTTTAGCAGGACAGTGATGAGAGGAAAGCTTGTCTGTTCTCTTGGTCCAATGGAGCCACCATCGAAAAAACAAAAACAAAAAATATTACTGTCAATTTAGATATGTCACTAGGAATAAACCCACGTGCTGTGGATGTATGGGATAAGGGGTGAGTAGGAAGGTATAATCAAATGACGGGTTTCCAACAAGTTGGGCGTGTGGTTATGATTGAGGGGTGGGTTTATGGTGAAAGTTAGAGAATAAGGGGGTAGTGGGTGATGTTACCGAGTGTCGTACAGGTTTACGCCTATAAACTTCAACTTCCTAATTTAACAATCATCTTGGTTAAATCATCTAGTTGATGAATGGCAAAATACATCCCTCAATTTTTAATTTGCAATTTTAAATCTCTTCTATATATGACTATTGGTTGGTAATAATCATTTAGTGAGACTAAGACATTACGTACAACCACAAGTTTGGGTTGTACGCATATATGCTAGATTATTAATTGTGTTAGGAAGTAATAATTTAGAACCCGTATACCTCCATTTTGGTAGAACAGTACACCAGACCAAGATTCTAAAGACATACTCCTCCTTATCGGCTGTCCATAACTTGAGAGTATTAAGGAAGAATTTTGACTTTGAATACAATTTTATATATTATAACAATTTTTGTGGGCAACATTAATGGTGTACCTATAATTTACCTATAATAATTGATGGTAATATTTAATCTACTTTTCTATATTTAAAAAGCGTTATTTTTATGTCTAATAGGGCAGAAAATTTACGAGTACTCATTTAAAATCCATCCATATCAATGTTCGTGTGGTCTAAGATGTAAATTTGGCAGTTTACTAGATTGTTACTGATGTGTTGGCTGTGGGGATGAATTATTAGGTGTTTTTGCCAAATATTATTCATTATTATTGATTTCTTCCAATTATTTCACTATTATATTATGGAATAGTTACTTTACCAGAACGTATCCTGGATGTAATTTATGAGTTAAGTAGGCCTCAAGCCTTTAATAAATAGGTCACATATAGCAAGGATTAAATCTTTAAAGGTTGAGAGAAAATACCAAAATATTAATTTATACCTTTAACAGCGTTGTCTAAAAACGTCTAACAGTGGTGTTAGTAAAAATCTACATGACTTAATAATGTGCCTTGAAAGTCAATATTATTTTTAACGTTTTGACTTGATATTATAATTAGGTTTTAAAAATAAAATTATGAGTTTAATTAAATATTTATATAAAGATATGTATATTTATACATGTTAAATCAATTATATATATATATAACATTTTATACATAGTATATTTATTTTTATTATAGTGTATATGTTTATAATTTTATTTATTATAAATATTTATATTGTTTAAATTTATAAATATATTTTAATAAATAGGTCACATATAGCAAGGATTAAATCTTTAAAGGTTGAGAGAAAATACCAAAATATTAATTTATACCTTTAACAGCGTTGTCTAAAAACGTCTAACAGTGGTGTTAGTAAAAATCTACATGACTTAATAATGTGCCTTGAAAGTCAATATTATTTTTAACGTTTTGACTTGATATTATAATTAGGTTTTAAAAATAAAATTATGAGTTTAATTAAATATTTATATAAAGATATGTATATTTATACATGTTAAATCAATTATATATATATATAACATTTTATACATAGTATATTTATTTTTATTATAGTGTATATGTTTATAATTTTATTTATTATAAATATTTATATTGTTTAAATTTATAAATATAGATAATAAAAATACCCGTTTGTTTCCAGACATTAATTTTACGGAACACATAAATTAATTATTATCAAAACAAGGGTGAATACCAAATATTGTAAGTAGACTCTATATTTTACGTAGTAGCTTAACTCACAGATAATTTTATGATAGTTACCATTATTAATCGAATAGAAGTTTCTTCAAAACCAAGTAGGAAAATTGGAAAAAAAAATGTTGTCTATTGCATGCTATTTGGATGAATGTTACTATCTTAGTTTAACTTGAATAATATTTATTTGTAACCACCTCTATTTCGTGTTTATTTAGCTTCAAACATAGGTAAGTCACTACTCAATTCACTAAAGTAGGCCCAGTAGTACACCCCGTTCGAATGTGTTTGTATTTAAAACACAGATAACAACTCAAACTGGTGCTACCAAAGTTCGAACAACTATCCACTATAGTTTCTTGTTTCTACAATAGTCGCCATGGACAATTGGTCCTCCAAACGATACTAATATACTATAATATAATTCAGTACTGAACTCTGTACGGAAGCATCGACCATGTGTAAGGGTCATTAGAGTAAATATCCTTACAAAAAAAAAAGGTTGTTTGTATTTATTCATCCCTACTACAGGTTATTACACGCCTACATACTAAATACGTTAATAGTTTAGGGATGAGGAAGGTTGAATTTAGAGGACATGTAACCGTATTTGTGTTTAGGAGAAAATTTGGTAACAGTTTATAAAATAAAATTCTCAGTACAACTGACCGGGCTTGAACCACGATCTCTCTGTTATCATCAGTCTAGGTATATTACTAGAGTGACTCCTTAGACCATTATGTCACCAAAGAGTGTTATAGGGTGTTTACTAAACTGAATTGGTTTTTATCCCGCATGTAACCACAGCACATACCTCACGCTGCACGATATAGCAAGAGGTTTGAGTACAGCACTGGGAGAAAATTGTTGAAACACATCAAAGCAAACCAACATGAATGGATATATATATATACACATATAACTCATTTATGGTTAAGATATTTGTATATTTTAATGGTTGGTGATCGTGGTGTAACAATTATTACAGCCACCTAGATATATTTGAATCGTTTAAACAATTTAACGGTGGGGGAAGCCAGCTTAATTTAATATTAAAATCTCTTATACCATTTACAATAAAGCAAGGCTTCAGTTCATAATATTTAAAACTTAACTTATCAATGTTAATAGCCACCCTAATTTATTATTTATTTGATTAATACAATCTATTAGTAAAGAAAGGGAACTACAAATATGTTATTTACATCTTCTTTACAACTTTAAAACACCCTATTAATATATATCTTAATATTTTTTACAATTTAAAAAAGAGAAGAGAGAGTTGATTATACTTATTTAATATTTTATACAAGTTAACCTTGTTGAAAGTCATCCTATTGACATATTTAAATCTTTTCGACAATTAAACAATGAGAAGAGTAACATTAAGATTATATGTAAGTTATCTACATGATTTATTAATGATTAAAGTTGCCATAGTACAATATTAAGCTCCTTTCACAGTTAACAATTGAGATTTAAATATACTAATATAATATTCATGTATTTTTTCAACATTAATATAACACTTAAGACTTTAACAAAAGTCACTTATGAAAAAGTGCTTCAATCTATTTTACAGATATAATGATTTTTAAATGTAAATACATTATATATTATTCCAAAATTTAATCCACTACCTTTAAAATAATCACACTTGTATTGTAAGCTAATTTAATCGATTAAAATAATTACAAATATCAAACGTGATATTCAATAAAACTATATTACTGGGTGTGTAATAGTTTTAAGTAAAATTCGACTTTAAAATAAAGTTTCAATAAATCCCCAACTATATTTATATTTATTCAAATCATGTTACAGCTATTTCAGTTAGTGGAAGATACCTTTAAACATCTTGAACAAAAATAAATCATATCCATTAAGAATGGTAGAAACCTAAAATTATATTAAATGTGCAATTATTTCCCACAAGTAACATATATTAGTCGTCGTAACTAGGAGAAAAATTGCCTACCTATGTCAGCTGGCAGCTTTTTTTATTGTCCCAGTTACAGGGCCTATAGAAAATTTTATTGTCAGTTCAAACGGTTTTGTGATTTTTGTGAAAAACTACTAATATTGAATTTAGTTTAGACCTCAATCACATATCTAAAGAATATATATATATATATATATATATGACTAAGATCTAGGCCGGTCTTTGATAGGTGCAATCTCGCATTATGCGTCAAGTCTTTTCCCTGTTGTTTCTATTAATTTCATTTTCTTAAAACAGGAACTAGCCATATAGAGCCACACACACAAATCATGCTATCGGTATATTTTAATTATAAGATTTTTCTCATAAAGTTGGCAATTTATATCTATATCTATAGCTCTAGCCACGTAACCACAGTGTGCTAAACTCTTCTGGATCCATCTCTTGTAAATTAAAATGCATTTTTAAGAATTTTAGGATTAATACAAACCTAAGTAATCATTAGATGAAGTTTCAGCCTTTTACCTAAGACAAGGAGGTTTGTGAAAATCACTGGACAAACACACCCCATGGATCTAAATTAACAAAATAAAATAATAATTAATATAAATGATTTAAAATATCATTTACGAAAATATATTAAGCTGTAAGAGAAGTCTAACTGTTCACTTTATTTTGATCCAGACATTCCTAAAAAAATATCGAATTGTATCTCTTAGGAATAGTGAGAAATAATGGATAAGAAGTACCAAATCGAAAACCGATATTGGTAAATATTTGTGAAGATTTGTCAAGATCTGATGGGGATCGATACAGCCTAGACAAAATATATTGCTGTAGTATTGTCTACTTGGACTATAGGCGTAATGGATTTGATGTTTCAGTACTTCATAAAACATATCCAAAATATGATTTTTTTTAAAACTATCATTCTTATTACGACCACATCATTTGGAATGGTTAATAAGTTAAAATATATAGGAGCAATTTTAACTGGTAATAACAATATTAGATTGGAAATGAGGAACATATTACACCTGGAAGTGCATCATATCAATCTGTCAGTAAGGTTTTGGCATCTCGTCTGCCTTCAAGGAATATTTACATCTCAGAATATACAAAATGATTGGTTTACCAGTTGTTATTCTATGGGTGTGAAACGTGATATCTTAGCTTATACAACGAATTTTTTTTAGGTTTTTTTTAATACAAGGTGCTTTGAAAGATATTTGGTCCAAAAAGAGCTAAGAATACTGGGGAATGTCGGAGGTTACATAATGATGTGTTACATTACCTATAATAATCACGGGTCATTGGTAGGATAATTATATCCCGTAAATTATGGTGTGCAGGACATGCAGCGTGAATGGGATAATTTATAATCGTGTTCTGGGTATTGACCGGCAAACTTAAGGAGAATAAACCTGATACTTTTAATGCGGCAATGAAATTTCGAGATCCATTTTTTTTTAGAGTAAGTAAGTACGACAGTATTTGCCAAGAATTCTGTACATTCACTAGCTTTTTAAAATTTAAACAGTATATAAAATATTATTGCCAAAAAATATATTTCAATATTGATTTTAAATGTTTAATGTAAAATCACAAATGAAAACTTTACCATTTGGTTGATTCCTTTAGTAGACCTACTTGATAGAAATAGAATAATCTATCATTCATTTTATACCGATGGAATTTAGCAGAATGTTTGTTTTTAGGTACTTATTTAAACAATATTAAACCTTACTCGTTCATTTTGATAAAAATCTACACCAGTTTTCAATTAACTGCGTTTAAATTGGAGAAAGGTATGCACGATATTATTTACCAATCCTTACATCACTCTCAATAAAACATGTCAAAATACTAATATTTGAGTTAGCTAAATATTTTAGATAGAAAACTTTGATGGATATTGTGGTGAGGGGATATACAATGCCTATTCAAATAACTCTATATAGGACTCTAATGTATAAACTTTGCTTTTAAAATAAAATTTAAAAACATTCATCGCAGTAGCATTTGGATTTTACTAAAACTTAAGGTTTCTTGAAAGTTGAATGGAGAATTAAAGACAACTTTCTTATATTCGATACCTGTTATAAATAAACTACGATATAATGAGTCATTTATTAAAATTCTATCAACGTTGCATATTTTAAAGGAAAAGGATCACTGGGCTAAATAAATTGTCCATTAAACTATCGTTTTATGTATGAGTGATTTAAATAACTAAACTTTATGATTGTTAGTTGATTTTAAATAGAGCACAGAAGGACGTAATTAAGAATACAGATTTAAGCTGTATGAATATAAATTATATATTTACCCTTCTTCGATTTTATAAAACCATACAATACCAAAATAACTTAGATTTTTCGTAATTTAATTAACACTTAAATCTAAGGAAATATGTATATTTATATATAACAGGCCTAATTTGAAACAAAGTTCATATAAAAATATTTAAATTTAATTAGATTTCAATTAATTGAAAAATATCTACCTGAACACAATAATAAAAAAAACAAGGGCTTTGCGTGACCATGCAGTTTTAGTTCTCTACTTCATTGAATTTTAGTCAGAAATCATGATAGATCCTGTTATCGATTAATTATATACACATTGGTTAAAATACTACTTGATATGTATACTTAAAACAAAATATAGAATTTTGAGATTGATTATTTTTATACTTTTATTTTAAAATTTTACATTTATTATAAAATACTAGTTAACCATTTTATAAAAGAGGAATGCAATATTATTCCAGTTAATATAGTTCTTCATAAAACAAAATTTACAAATTATAATTGAAGAAAACGAGTCACAGATATTTAATAAATACTTCCTTTATTGTTATTAATTGCAAATAAAAATTAAGAAAAATATATGTTATGTATTATTCTCCTTTTTAAAACAGTAGGATTAATTAAAAATTAGAAAGTAAGCTTTAAAGATTTGTAAAGAAAATAGTGAAAAAAAGAGCAATAAATCTTCAAATCCATTTGTAAATACTCACCAATATTGAGTGTCATAATTGTATTATTGTATTAATAAGATTTTGAAAATCATATGCTACCATTTTAATGCATCAAATACAAAGCCATTTTATAAATTAAGGATGGTAAAAAATGATTAAATATTTTAAATTAATTTTGAAATAGTTGTGTAAAATTCGTAAATTGTTCAATTTAAAGTCACATTATGCAAATTTAATTAAAAAAGTAATATTTTTAAATAATATGTGTCAATATCTTTAAAGTAAGTATTCATTTTTTACTTATTTAATGAGTTATTTTAAATTAGTTGCATATTTAAATCTGTTTGTATTGATACAGTAATTTAGAATATGTAATCACTTTTACATATTTAAATGTATAATTATGTATCTGGTGTTATTATAAAAACTCTTTTTTCTCTACAAACTTCTATTTTTAATATAAATAATCTAATTGATGTATATTGTTATTCCACCCAAATACAACTTTTAAATAATCTTCTTACATGCATATTGGCATAAATAAGATAAACGTGGTAAATTTAGTGGATGTTTTACTCTGTATAAAATTAGATTAAAGAAGCTTGGATAATCTTCACAATATTGGATAATGCGAGCCCCATTCTTTGGAAATCAAGGCGAGTTGTATGTTAATGAGGGGGCATAAATCTTTATAATCCTGGCCCTAACTGAAACCGGTATTTTGAAGTTGAGCTACAGATTGCTAGATTGACACTATGCTTAAAAGTACCTCAAATAATAACTTACCTCTATGAATTCCTGACTTGAATACTTTATCCTAGTATTCATGTATATAAAATATGCCTTACACGCCTTATTGTATCCCACTTCATGTAAGTATTTTGACTTTACCAGTCATAGTTTGAAAAAATCGAATGTTCTTGATTCAATAGCCATTTTAATATCCTGAATTTATAAGCTTTGATGACCTGTTAGAAACTAATTTTAAGGACGTTATAATAATCTACTTATAAATCCCAATTTTATTACGAGGATACTACTGAAATGCCTTTTCCTCATCATTATTCTACAACCTAATACAATTTGGGTATATAATTTTTACAGATATCTCTTCGTAAGGAAATATGGTATGAATTTAAATTTTAGTATCGGAGATAATATTTGCAAATATTGATATCTGTTTAAGAGTTTTCGAAATAATTTTAACTTCAAACATAAACTAATATTCAGGCAAACAAATTGTCAAAAAATTTAATTATCAGCTGATTAAATAAACAAGCGACTGTTGATATAACTTGGATTTTAATAACAAATGAAGTTGATGTTTACACACCCAAGATACAGACCACATAACATCGCGAATATATATGATCATATTGCAAGCCACAACTTCCCATGATGTTCATAACCAAGCAACAGGACCCGTAACCTATTGTAATGTTAGTCAGAAATACTATCAAATTGTGGCATTTCTAGAAATGAATACCCTAATAAGGTTGTAACAAATCCAAGAACATTTTCAAAAATGATAATCTTATAGTTATATTTTGGGAGCATATTTAAAGCTCAAAAAAATCTAAAAACAGTCTCTAAAATATATTTAAGGGCTTAATTTATTTTTTAAATAATTCCAATACTAAAACAAAAACAACGTATTGGTATTGGTCTTGTTTCCAATATATAGTCTAAATCAATCAAAGAAATACATTATTTGTCATAAAGTACCAAATTTGGAGAGTGCATTAAAAGTAAAATTTGAAATAGCATATATTTACTTTTCTGACCTATAATGTCAGAATCGTCCTAACTAATAACTGTTAAATATTTCGATTGAACCATGAGCATTTAAAACCAATTAAAATATATTAATAAGTTATGTTTGATTCATCAAACCATTTTTATTGTGACTGTTTTAAATGATGTCATTATGTTTCCAAGAGAGCTATTAGATTAGAACTCCAACAGTAGTTATATTGTGACTAGGTCATTCATTCATATATAACCATTATCATTTTGAACGCTATTGCCTATTACACTAACAGCTAGCGAAAAGGGTATGCACGGAGGGTTTTGGTAATGTAGTTTGCATATATAATATTTATCTGTGAAAGGGTTCACTCCGTTTGAATTAATAGGTATCTAGTGTATTTTTTTAGAAGTCTTAGAGTGATTTAAACTTAACATTAAAAGATACTTGGCTTAGGATAACCGTTGAAGAAGGCAAATATCTTGAAATGTTATGGAACGACCTCAAAAGGATCTAAGAAAATATACTTAAAGGTCGAATCTTTCCGGAGGCCCTTATATCCAAATATGGTGTAAAATGAATTTACATTGGATTACAATACAAGTTAGCTAATCCAACTGGAAGGACAAGAAAGATTAATACAATCATCTTGGTAAAAGAAGTGCTCTTGGCAGTCATTTAGCCAAGTCTTCGAGTTAAAATGTTTAGGCGACCTGGACTAACGTACTGGTTTTATATCCTCTTCTATGAAAATGTATATTCACATACCTAGAAAATGAGTCTTGACTCTATTTACTTTTTGTCTTATATTATTTATTAATTAGCACCACGTCTTACTACCCGTTCGGGTTATACGCTTTAGGTACTAATTACTTTAATTGATTAGGATTTGGGAAGGTTAAATTAGAAGAAGTGAACCCGCATTCACATGGAGGGAGAGTGGAAAACCGTTTAGGAACACACACCCCCCAGTCACCCGACCGAGATTAGAACCTCGATCTCCCCGTCCTCAGCAGTATAGCTCAACACGACTAGCGCGTTAGCCAACTACTCCACCGAGGCGGGTCTTTGTCTTATGATAAATTAATAAAGATTTAGGGGTTATAACTATTAAAATATAGGTCTTACATTAATACTTTGTTAAATATGTATGTATATGTATATGTATATATATATATATATACATACACATACATATTTAATTAAATTAAATTAATTAATTAAATTAAATTTAAGTACAAAAGAATTATCTTGTTTGACTCGGGTCTATATATATATAGACCCGAGTCAAACAAGATAATTCTTTTGTACTTAAATTTTGAGGTATGGTTGTTGTCATAGAATCAAGCTAGGATAGTAATATATTTTATTGCATTAATATTAAATATGTAAATATGACCTTATATCCTTTTATAGTGTGTTTTGCAATAGATCACCAGTTATTAAAATCTGTACTTATAGTTTTAAAGCATATTTATATTACATAGCTTTCCTTGGATTTTTGTTTAACATTAAAAATTATACCATTTAATAAATCAACTATTAATATCAGTGGGTTTACTTTGTGCTATTTATCGAGAAAATCAAGAAACATAACTACTAACTTTATATTACTACTGTCACCTTCCCACAAGTCATTGGCATCTTTTACGTCACTCTATCGAACATTCCCTTAACTCTCCCTTTCGCCAATGAACTTTTTCTTTGTATCGATTGCCCATCGCTCTGTCTCCCTTCTGAAGGCGCTAAGAAAGGAGTGAAAAAAAACGAAAGAAAAGACAGAGAGAGAGAGAGAGAGAGAGTAAGAAATCGCAATGTGAAAAGGAAGAAAAGGTTGTGCTGAGTTGACTGGGTTCTGTAGACCCGTACGGTTTGAGAAGACGCATTTTTCTGCCCTACCTCTGTCCCCCTGAAGGTTTTCTTTCTATTTTTTTTAAGGATAGAAAAAAAAAGGGAAGGGAGATATCCCATTTCAACCCTACTAATGGCCGTGTTCTCCTTCCATTCCTCGCTACAGGGTCGCATCACCAAATTGCCCATGGACCTAAAATGCCAATGTAGGTAATCTGGCATGATTCTAATGAATGCTCACCCTTCCCCCTGTAACTTTGTACGCCACTGGAAGCAATAAAAAAAAGAGAGGAAAGAATGAACGTGATCGTACATACATAACCAATTTTGTTAAAAAAAAACTTGTAATGTGATTTTGAATAAAGATTATTATTGTTTTTAAAAATACTGGTCATAAAACACTATAATCTCAAGATTTTACAAAAGTATAAGTTTTTTACCGATTGGTATACTAGTATGTTGAGTTTTTATTTGATATTTTGATGGATTTTAAATCAAATTAAATTTAGTATTAAACTAATATTAAAATGTTTTTCCCTAGAAATATATCGGTAATTATATTTACATTATTAGGTCCAATTAAATAAAACATGTACAATTCTTGAAAATTCTTTGCATAGTCGTAGTAATTGAAAATAAAACGTTTACAAACTATCTTATATAATTTAGACTGTTTTAGATAATTCTAAGGTGAAGCATATGTGATATACTTACATAACAAGCTCTTAAAACTGGTTTGATTTCGAGATGTTGCTAAAAAGTTAACTTATTCAATCACCTAACAATTAAGACACATAGCACAAGATAACAAATTAGTGAACACTTTAAATATTATTTAAAAAAATTAAAGAGCCCGGTTTAATATTAAAAACTCAAAACAAACATGAAATATTAAAAAAAATTAGCCATGCATTATATACCTTAGGTAAAAACAAGATACTTGAAGAAATAAAACCAAGCAATGCACAATTAACAGACAAAATCTGAGAAGTTACCAGAATCATAGTGTTATTTTAACCCTTTGCCCAAGGTTTAATCACAGAATCTGTGGGCAAGAGAAAATCCTAATGAATAATGTACGTGAAAGTCATCGTTCTCTCCTGAATTAAAAGTGAAAGTAGTAAACACAATGCTGAGAGTATGCAGCTGTAGGTACGAGCGTGTACAGCTAGTTGCATATAATTACGTGGGCAGAAGTTTTCGGCCGCGAGCAACGTTGCTGAAAGGTGAGCCCACGTTCAAAAGCAGTCGACCGATACTGTTTTAACCATGTTGGGGATGAAGTTTTAAGCACCTGCTGTGTTGTGCCTACCTAATGACTTGTTGTAAGCCTACGTACTTACAATGGTGTACTCCTGGTGTGGTTTTTTCAATTTCAACTTATAAAATAGAATTTTATCTTTCTATCTGCTCAAAAATATTGTGGCTTAAATTTGGGCAAATAATTTTGAAACATTCTGTATACTAATGCTGCACATATAATAAACAAAACCTGATAAATCAAAAGATAATCAACCTAAATATAATAACGCTTATAAGTGATAATATTATAGCTTTTGTCACTTCTTTTATTTCCTGACACTATCTTCTCGTATAGAATATATAGGCTACAGTATTATTTTGGACACTTACAACCAAATCACTTTAAATTTAAAATGGAAAATTTTCCTTTTAACCTTAAAGTAAAGAAATCAAATTTTTAATACTACTTTAATTGAAATAAGATGTAATATCAAATATGAAGAACATAAAAAATATTAATTACTCTCTTGGAATTATAATTAATCTTTTAGAGAACACATTCACTTTCTTTATACTAATTAAGTTCAGGGACACAAATAGTTTAAAAAATAACTAAAAGTTAAAATTAAATTACATGTTCAATATATAAAAGAGTTGAATGCGAATAAAACACCTAAACTTCAAACACGTTGTTAAAGTAATTAGTTTCCTTAGGCAAGGTATTCCCACATCTTAATTAGCGTGTGACTCTGCTCCAATAATTAATGGCAACACTTGAACGTAAAGAGTAATAGTCCCATTACAGTAACTTACCCTCTTCACTCTTCTTCTTACAATCTTTACGTGCAACAACCACTAGGCTTTCTCTACTTTCCATTACAAAAATAAAAAATAAAATAAAGAAAGAAAAAAGTTTATACCACCCACCTATTCTTTCAGTTGCGAACTCCAGACACCCACCAAAACGTTCTTTGGTACGGTTAGTAGGTAATCAATTCAACATTTTTAAACACGTTCTTCGCTACAAAAGAAACTTTTATTTATTTATAATGAAATGTATCTATAGCTGGTGCATGATATCTTAGGCATTTAAAGTCAGTTCTAGAGTGAAAAAGAAATCATTCCAGCCTCCTATTAAATATATTCTAATTATGTTGAGTAAAGTCAAACTCTATCACTTGTCAAGGGTAAAAGATGGATCGTTAGACAGATGAATCCAGTTCTATTTCTAAATATTTTCCAACTGTCATTATTGGCCAATATTGTTGTTTTTAAATGACTTTATTTACTAATATGGACAAAATAAAGATTATTTTTATTCCTAGCATATGCTAGGTAAAGATAAAAACACCATTATTAAGTGCCAATAAATAAAATTATTACATTGCTTCTCCAAATATCCATTTGGTTTGTTAACTTTTCGTACATACTCTGGTTTCTAGGTTGACTTCAAGAAATCAAAATTTTAGAGTCCACATACACATTACTCGTGAATGACGTGTGAATTTTGTGCATTATAACCTTGTTTTTCTTATTAAAATGTATAATGTTATTATGATAGCAAAACTTCCAATGAATGTATTGGTGCTATGATTTGATGGTAAGAATTAAATCATTGAAATAAGTATCTCAATGATTATTTTTAAGTTATATCAAACTAATTTGTGCAACATTTTTTGATGCTTTGCCCATATAGCATACATATTTAACGTTTTAAACATATTAAAATACACACACACACCCTCTCTCTATCTCTCTCTCTCTATCTCTCTCTCTCTTTTTCTCTCTCTCTCTTTCTCTCTCTCTCTCTCTCTATATATATATATATATATATATATATATTTGACATATAATGTGGTGGGAGCTATACTACTTTTGAAATTACAAGCAGCTATTATTATTGTTGTCCAGCTAAGTTTAGTGTGCCTTTTTTGGCCTTTGCCAAAGTGTTCAGATTATATGACTACCCTAACTCTATACTCGTATGTATTTATATATACATATAACTCCAGACCTGGACAAAAACAAGAATGAAATAAATCGTATACATGTTCACATGATCAAAAGAATCTATTCCTCGAAGGAGTGTATTGCATGTGGGGGAGAGATTGAAGTTTGACCCCTGGGTGAGTGTGGTAATTTATCTTACTTAAATTTTTCCTACTCTCCTACTACATAAATGCTGTTACACTTAATATAATACCTGCATTCTTCCTTCCTGATCAAACAGGGTAATTATTTTATGTATATAATTTTAGTACTGCCAAACCAATCACATAAAGTTTCACTATATCATAGTGAACATTTATATATAAAGTATATACCGTATGTAATAACTATAGTCATATATTAACAAGATTATTTTAATAAATGTAACTAAATCTTACATATTTATACTTAAAATATGATTAAAACTCTCTTTATTAGTGCCAAGTGATCTCCTGAGTGAGTTTATAATTATAATACACCCTCTGTAAATTGTTTAAAACTTGGTCGGTGTTCATTTATTCACCACCGGAGACACAAGACGCAATTTTTATGACCACTCGGCCATTATAAGTGGCATTGTTGTATTGGTACACCCCTTTATTGTACTCAAGTTGTTCAAAGATCTGGGAACTTCTCGTTCTTTGATCCAATTACAGTCAAACCTCAAAATATTTCTTTGTAGTCTGCTAATACAACGCCTCGTTGGACAACAAGGGAGTTGGCTTGAAATGGGCGGGAGAGGGGGTTAACGAGTTCTACAAACTAAGACACCGGAAAATGAATTTTTTGCCCCTCCCACTTAGTTCTTACCCTCCTCTCGCATCGTAGTCTCTCTAGAAAAGTACTTTATTTTCCTCAACCACCAGATCAATTTTGACTATTCTTAAATGTATACAACCAGGCAACACCACAAACTTCTTATAAAAGATACATTTGTTGCCTTAACCAGATCCCATGGTGAAATAATCATTGCACCTGTCCGCGAGATTAGACGCTTCAGGCTCTATTATAGGTTTGTGACTTGGGTAATTTTCTCTAAAGAGAAATTATCCCAACGATCACTAAGATAGGTTAAGACTCACATAAGGTCCCCAATTTCATAATATCTATCATCACATCATCTCATTGAGGGTATGACGTGTCGACAACCTCCTATGGCAGGGATATTCAATTATCCAATTGGAATACTCCAAAAATTCATATTATTTGGCAGGCCAATCATTTAATTTAATCTGGCAGAAATTTAGAACGCTATTAGATTATAGTTTTGTAGTTTAAAAGTGTGTGGGGGGGGGGGAAAGGGGGTGTTAAACGTAATTTGATATTAAAATATACAGTGAAATTAAAAAGTTGTAAAAGTTAGACGTTTTTCATTATCAAGCTTCTTTTTCTTACTACTCAATGAAGAAAGTGCCATCCTAGAAAACTTAAAATAATACTAATTGCAAGAAAAGTATGCCATCATTACTATAAATAGCGCACGAACAATATTACAAGAAATTATCAACTGGCGAGACATCGGCTGCTGTTGAGTGGAGGCGAATAGAGGTGTGAGTCACTCTCAGCCACTCGGTAACCTGGCCACCCGCATGGTTCAAGGTGAAAAGCAACAACATGTTAGATAGCTCAGCCATTATGTGGTAGCGCTTGGAGGTAGAGGTACTGGGTCTAGAGTGGGGTACGCACGCCTCTGGAGGGAGAACTCACACTCCCTTGTAAACACACGATGTTGTTGGCATCAAGGACCGAGTAACACCTCCACCACTGATAAGACACTGAAGATCTCTCTGGCCGTTAGAGGTAAGGCACCTTTACATATCAAATGAACTATACGACCAATCTCCAGTGATACCTTAGTTGTAATTTAAATCCAGGAACCAATCTGTGGATCCTGGCAGGATGGATGTGGCCCGTGGGCCACCAATTGAATAGCCCTGTCCTATATGGTTTATCTTGGGCAACGCTCTGTGCCCCCAGAGCAGCTAATAGTCTGAACATAAGGTGATCTAATCTAGATATCATGTCTCTCCTGGTCATATATGCTAAACGATAAGAAACAAAATTGTTACAATTAAAGGAAGAAATAAACAGATACTTATATGGCATGCCTACTATGTGTGTTAGTGAAGTATTAATTTTTAATACCGGTGTGAGCCTATATTTATTTTAGTGTATTAAGATAATAGATCTACGATTTCATATATTCACTAATACTATTTAAATATTGCTTGATTTAAAAATTTAAATCAAGTTTCGATGTGGGGTTTTCAATATTATAAATACATAAAACCAATTTTTAAGTATAACCTTTTATTAAAAATCAGCGTACGTAAATGAATAGAAGAATAAAGCGTGATTATTTTTATCAAATGATGGGTAGTTTAAAAATAATATTGCACGTACAATTATTAAAAAGATCGACATTAATAGTTAGGAAAAGTGTATTAAAACCATTTTTACTCTACCTTAAAAATATTAACGTTGCTGGTATTATTTATTACTTTTGAATATAAGTAGGGATTAAGCCCAACTAAGAAAATATTTAAAAATTAACTCAGTGTTACAATACAATATAAGCTTATGAAAGACTCCAAACAAAACGTGAACCGTTAAGAAGCAAAAAGGCATTTTTAAATGTAATATTTGATATTATTTATTAACTGGCATAAAAGATCTCGAAAGTTCATTTCCACCGGAACATACACTCAAAATTCAAATACATATCAAGACAATACCATCCAATCACTAATCTAGCACCAAAATATATTTTAGTTCCAATTGACATATAGGCCTACCACGGGGTATTGTACTTCCAGGTTTCTCAACTAATGTTTTGTGCACTTCTCTCCATCACCCATCCGCATCACATTATAAGCCTAGCTTGCACTCCTGGATAAAGTTGTTTAATTGCTAAGGAAATGTTATTGCTAGAAAAATTAAAATTATGGCCATATTAAAAAAAATCAATTTAACTTATTTATTACAATTTAATATTAAATATTTTCTCTTAAATAAGATTTAAAATTATTCGGCATAATTTTAATGGTGATAATAAGTACACAACTGTTACTATATTTAACAGTTCCAATCTGATGTTCGAAGTTCAAGGGGATATAAAAAAATACGAAAAATATCAGATTTAGTGTAGAGGGAGGTTGAAATATCTACATCAAGTAAAAAATTGGCAAATACAGGTTACCCTTACCTCAACCTTTCAACTAACGGTGATCAAGTAAAATATGAGTTAAATTACTATTAAAATAATCACCTGGCTGATATGATTGTAAAATTAGCAATGCTAACTAATGTGACATTAATACTACCCGTCACAAATAAAATCAACACATAAAGACATCCTGCAATATCAAACATTTACAACGGCTTACTAGGAATAAAATATGTGCTTTACTCACCCTATAGTCTCGGCCAACAACCATCACACGACGGGTGCACATCAAGTAATACTAAAAAGAAGACTTGACATTTCTTGGAAAAGGGGTTCGACATCTGTAAGAGGTGATCCAGGCCTACACTGATTGGCCTAGCCGGCCGACAGACAACCTCGCACGATATTAACTGCCAACTCACCAGATTTCCGGGATGACCTGTGGGGATGAAGTGTATACATAATGACGATCGTTAACAAGAGAAGAATGCTGCTAACACGTGTTCGCATAGTGGCGTTATAATTTTAATATGATCTCCATCCACCCCTTATATCCATCAACTAGACCTATATAAGGCTGGCGCTCAGCTAACATGTTCGAATATTAATTCCGACACAACCACGAGAGATCCTGGTCTTGACTTGGACATAATAACTCCAGGATGACAAAATATATAAACTCTTTATATTTTGTTAATTATTTAAATATAAACAGCCTATAATGGGTTTGGGTGTTTGAACACTTAGTTAATTATGTGATTTAAAACTTTGAGTGTAGGCGTAAGTAATTTATCACTAGAAGATTTATTTTGGAAAGTAAAATTGTTTCATGGCACACTTAGTGTTTCCTTTGGCCACTTAGGCTCTAGTTTCTTTGTTATATTTAGACTTATTAGTAGGTATCCATTTTTTGATTCTTTTCTTGCTTGAAATATTTAGTTTAAATATAAAGTTTCTTGCACTTGTGATTACCAATAAAAATTTTACTTTAAAATTTGATAATGTCTAAATTATATATACAATTTTGTAGACCTATTTTGTTTGAAGCAATTATAAAATTAATTTGTTTTTGTTGGTTTATAAGCTGTAACTTTAACAATAACCGATTTATTTAGTGAGAAATTACCAGTATTCTAAAGTAATATTGCTTTGTTTTCAATTCTAATGTTAAATATTGACAAGTCGAATGGGTGACCTAGCGGTCTAGGGGAAAGTTGTCAGACTTCTGTGCTGGTGGCCGAGGTTCAATCCTCGGTCCCGGCACCGATTTATCTGATTACCAAACCCTTCCTTCACCTCTGACAAGACATCTTGTTAATGTGGGGAATGCCAGGCCTGCACCGTGGTTAGGATTCCACGTTAAACTGTAGGTCCTTGATTTCATCTCACAATCACCCTACCATTACACATTAGCGTAAGTGCGTATAACCCGAACGGGTAGTAAGACACGGTGCTAATAATAATAATAAGTCGAAATTTTCTCGATTACTTCTAATGTGGCTGAAGTAACATTCCCACAAAAGTTTGAGATTTTGGGAAGTCAAAACTTTGTGTAATTATTTTTGATTAAAATTGATATTTGAATTTAAATTTAATCTTAAAATTTAATATTTTAGTCAGAATTCACAATGGTGATTCAGGCACTTTGCTAACCGTATGGAAGAGCTCTTTAAGCTTTTTGATATTCCAATAATGGAAATACCTTATGCCTTTTTATTTCAAGCTTTTTATGTTCTTTATTGATATAATAATTATTCAAAGATTTAATGATTTAATCTGTTTGTTTATTCTGAAGTCATGAGAGTGATTAAGCCGCTTTGTTAATCATGTAGAGGAGCTCTTTAAGCTCTTTATTATTATATTAACGATTTCTGATCATTATTAGGTCTTTTCCAGAATAATTAATATAAATAAATAATTTATGATAATACTATTTTGTTTCAAAGTTTTCTTAAAGGGTTACTAATACTTTGAGATTGTGAAATATATTCTCAAATGTACTGCGCAAGCTCAATCTCTGCCATATTTATATGTGTTTCAACACTATTCAGTTTGCCTTGTGTGGCCATGTATTATCTATTTACCTTTGTTGTCTTACCTTGAATAAATAATTCAGTTTTCTCTTAAACTTGCAAGTGTTCATATTTTTGTTACATTAAATTCCTTATATATTCCACACACCCTCTTCCCGGCTATTGTGACCTCTATTGGTTTGAGTTGGAGGTGGTGAACGGTGAATGATATTGTGTAATTTATAAAAAAATATAGTGAAACGTCTTAATTTTGCTCTCATTTGGTTATTTATTTCTAAATTTTGTTTTAAAAATATCAATAAATATTGTTAAAGATGGGTTTAACTCAAGAATTAGTGTTGCCTTAATTAGGTATGTCAACTTAAGGGGATGTATTCGTATTTTTTTCGTAAAATCACGTAATCCTCCTCAACATATCCATCGCACACAGTTTCTACCCCTGAAAACATACTCCGAACCGTGACAAATTGAAAACATCACTCATTCTAATTCCCAATTGGCAGAATTCGCCCTAGCCTCCCCTCAAAACAAACATAGCCTCAAAGTGTTTTTAGAGGGGAAAAGGGAGGGATTGGTTTTTTTTTTTGGTTGGTTTGTGGTTGCACTGATCGTTCACATGCAAGTTGAATAAAAAGTAATTGAATATGGCAAATTTACAACAGGTTTTCATTCATTAAAAGTGAGAAAATTTGTTTAGATGAATTGTACACCTGTGGTGCTAATATTTTAGAAATTAATTTAATAATAATTTTAAACTAAATCATATTAAATTGCATAATACTAAATTGACTTGGTATCCTAGGCCACTTTTTGAAAAAGTATATTAATCATACTTTCTCTATATAATTTGATACTTAAATACAAGATAGCTTTAAATCAGTTTTAGATAACTATTTGTCTTAAATATTTGATGAAATTTATCATAAGTGCATCAAAATAGCTTGGGATGCAGACTATCATCAATAGACTTACATTTAGACTCGTTTTGTATAATTCAATCAATGATAAATATGTCTATTACTGAGTTTTGTAACATATTATATATAAAAAATAATAAAGCCAAATATTGTGATATAATTTTAATGAGTCTAAGATACTAAGTAAATATTTGGCAAGAATCAATGTATGGTTCCAGGCCTACTTAAATAAAATCTATTCCACGAAAAAGTTTTTTTTTTGTTAAACTTTATTTACAAAAACACATTAAGTTTTTTTTAAAAAAGAGATAAGAAAAATGTATTATAGAGACAGAAAAAAATCTGTTTATAGAAGTGGAAATAAAATATTGAAGGATATATAGGATTTTGTTCATCCAACAAAAAAATACAATATATATATATTACTTGAGGTAGGGATTGTTTTTTAGGTGGAGAATGAAGGGGATAGTACAGCAGGGTAGTTTTCCCGGACTCGTTTTCACTACATCCTCTTCACGGAAAAAGAAACTATATTTTCTACTCTATAGAGTAGTGTATACCAATCAAACAAAATAGTAGATATAAGCTTCAATAATATGACCATCAAAAAGCAAGTAATGGAGTACCACGAAGATATTGTAGTAACACATGAGATAAAACAGTAAGAATGTATTTGGGTTGAGTTTATTCCGAAAGTTATATTTTTCTAAACCAAGATATTAAATTGAAACCCCTTTATATTACATGCATAATTATTTATCTTATTGGCGTGAAACATAATTAATGATAGTTAATAGTGATTTAATAGTCGTTTAGTAATGTTACACCCACTCTACTTCCTTTTACTTACGACCATAAATATTATAAAAGGGAGTGGGGGTAATCTAAGGAACATAAAAAAAAAGGTAAAACATTTTCAAATTTTAATAAATATGAGTGATTTATTCAAAGTAATAACAGAGCAGAATACTTTACATGGTCTCAAAAATAAAACTGTGGTATGTTGAAATCAAAATTAAATAATAACTTCACATATTATTTAGCGCAGTTAAATTGAGGGGATGTTAAAAAAACACGTAACATATCCTACAATCAAATGGGTCAGTCTTGAAGATACAGTAGGACCTTAATGTTGATTATATTACAAACAATTATTGCAAATAATATTCATCAGGAAATTATATAATGGCAAAATAATAGCCTTATGGGCATCTTTAAAATGTTACCAAAGTGTCTGATTCACTCCAGTGAATACAGACTTAAAACGTTGATATAAATATTAAATATCTCTTAGATATTTTAAATTACACGAGAGTTTGGCAAATAGACTCCCACGGAACTGTTGAATCTTGACACAAAAATTGGAAACGTCAACAAGAATTCTACTTGTTAATAATAAATATAATACAATACTCAAAGCATAGCAAAACATTTGGAAAATATAATAATGTCAATTTACCTAAAAATATATTAATTTTATCCATCAGAATGTTGCGTTACTTTAATCAATACTTCAAAATGCAATCTACAAAAGAAACACTACCCCATAAATGCAAATACAATTACTGGTAACTACAATTTCAAAACAATTTATATTTAACAAGTCCAACACAAAATCAAGTAATAATTGTGGTTATCTAAAAAGTCTATGTATCTTAACAGACCCTAGCGCCCAAGTGGCCACAGTGAATAAAGAGTTTTATTTAAAAATATATGTTCAAGTAAAAAAAAACATTTGATAATATAAAAATTACGACGCCTAATCTGGCTAACACTAAAAATTAAATTTAAATTAGAGTCCAAAATATAAACTGCCATAGATTTATGTCCGTAGAATATAATGAATGAATGTTTATCCTGACATTGCCCAAGTCCAGGACAGCACTCCTCCCTGAAGCGGTGAAATCGAAGTCATTTTAGTATACACAAACATCACTCTTTATAGGGTTTCGTTGCTAGGGACGTAAGGTGGGAGAACAGAACACTCGGTCGGTGACGTCAATTCGGCCTTCTAGAAGCTTTCGATCATCACGTAGACCACTTGTTGTCAGAACACCCTCTGAATTCCAAACGATATTTCTTCAATCTCCTGATGTTTTGGATGTAATTCAAGTCTCTCCCGTCAGAAAGCAGGTAAGCAGTCTTCCTCTAGTCAGGGAAATTCCTGGGCCGGCCCATTTGAGTGTACCGTTGATCAAGTTGGTGTGGACGTCAGCTGTTGGAACATCATAGCTCGCTCGGTCCACTCCCCTAACTAGGATTCCACGTGTTATGGCCCGTCTTGGTGGTCGCTCTATCCAGAAGATACAATTGGTAAGTACATGAACAGATTTATTTTGTATAGAGTTTATTTTGGTTTTATATTCTTGTTTTATATTGTTCAGAATTGTTAATGATATAGAACGAAACTACGAGAGTTACAATAGAGACGAGTAGTATTGTAGGAAGATAATTAGTCTCGATACTATTTGGAGTGGGTAGTATGAATCAAATAGAGGGTTATGCGTGAAGGTTAACATGGGGGCGGTTCCTTTTGTAACTCAATGTTACAGTAAGAAAATGTAACCATAAAAGTTATTTTGTATATTTAAATAATACTTTTAACTTTTAACTTCAGTGTAACAATCAATAATACCAAATATATTCTGAAAGGTAGGGACCATTATACTGTTGTCGATAAAAGGCTTAAAAGCAAAAAGTTATATTTTTTTATTGAAGTTAGCAAAAGAAATCACAATATATAACAAACACGCTCCCAATTCACTTTATTGTCAATTAGACTATAACTCATATGAAAAATTATTTTGGTGATCTTATTTAATATATTTTAAGAATTAAATTATAGTTTATTATTAATTTTTTATTTTACATCCTATTACCTGTTAAGATTGTTCTCATGTATACATAAATAGTGTAAGGATGGGAATGATATATTTTAAAGTAAATGTACCAGATTTTTGTGGAGGAAGGGTGTGAAAAGAAGCTCAATAAAACATTAATACACAGAGCTGGAATTAAAACCTATAATTTCTCAGCAACCACCCAGAAATGACGAAACTAATGTTTTTTTTCACACATGTCAACCAGTCTTTTTCAGTGCTTCATAACATCTCAAAATATTTACTAATATTAAATAATACCCCTTATTTTTTGCACCTAATGGTATTTGAGCAATTTTAAATATAAATAACCAAATATTCAAAATCATAAATGTAACTAAACACTATTATTTAATGAGCATATTTAATATTGGAGAGGTAAGTTTAATAAGTAACAGTAAAAAGAGCATTAAAATATACAAACCACTACAAAATATTCTTACTAATGTCTCGTTTAGCAGAAAAATATGAAATAAAATGTATACAGTACGGTCTCATGCAATTTGTACTGATCTCTCTTGAATTCATGCTTGACTGGTTAAAATACGTTTAGGGTCCTTCCTATGGTTTTCTATGGGTTCGCAAGTCGCGATGGATATTTCTGCTTCATCCAACGTAATACTATCGAAACTCACGCTGATACTTTCGACGTTACTTGGGTGGCATATAGAGTCAAAATCAGCTATCTCCATGTAAAAAGTTATTTACATATTATAAGTAACTTTTTTTTTCTTACCAATAAAATAAACCTACTATTTATTGGTTAGTAATTTCCTTATATATTATATAATATTAATGGACTGAATGTTTGAATGCAATTTGTTAATCACTTAAAATTATTTATTTAATTAACAACAACCCTATAGTCCTCAGCATGATTAATATATGAATAAAAGTGGCAAAAATTATACTTAAAATTTTTGATTAGGTTTTATATTTATTCAAAAAGATAAAAATGTGTTTAGTATTTTTATGAAAAGGGTTGTAATTTTGAAACTTACGCAAATAAGAATTAGTTTCTTAAGATTATATCTAATTTGTTTTTGAGATAGGCACATTTAGAATATGAAGTTATATCTATTTGTTTCAGTAAACATAATTTTAAGTAGAAATAATAATTTTCATAATAATATAGCTACTTTTCAAATACACAAGTATTTCACAGTAAATTAATAATGATGACTCAAGCTATTAGTCAATTAATAAATATGTTTAAATACAAAACCGTAAATGCATTATTTTAGTCCAAAGTGAAATATATTGGAGTTTTTAAATATAATGACATACCAAAATAATCAATCACTCTCTAATTTTTTAGTATTTGATACAATATTTATATAGTTGAAATTCTTTGTCAAATACAACATATGTAATATAATTTAAAATAATTTAGAATATAACTCCAAAGTAATTATAATTAAACTGATATAGTAGTGAAAAAAAATTAAATCTTCGAGTAAAATGATTAATAACTGATGGAGATTTTTCTATTGTTACTATACCTAAAGTATTTTCAATGATTTTTTTATTTTGCTTGATTCAATTAATACATATAACTAAATAATATCAAAAGTAATCTAATATACAACTTTTATAGCGAGGATATTAAGTATTTCCAACAAAAATTATACATTTATTTGATTACTAACATAGTTTTGGTAGATAATAAATATAATTCTTGTAAAATCTATTAAATAAGTCTTTAAGAATGAAAGTAGAAGTATTTCTGGGAAATTATATACACTCTATAAAACTGTCTCAAGTTGTTTGTTACAACATTATTTTTGTTTGTATTCATTGAATCCTACATCATAACATATCCCAAACAGATGTCTTCAACTTATATCTATAGTCTCTCTTTAAAAGTGAAGTCTTTATTTCTCGTTCGCAACTGTTTTCCTATTAAACAAAAGGAAAGGACATGTGTTGTTGTTCTTTTGGTATTTTTCTAGTCGAAATAAAGGGAGGAATAAAACTAAGATGCAAAGAGGAGGCGAGTTGGGACCTCAGAACGGACGACACAGACATGGTTTGGCATCAATTGAAACGATCAACCAGGCAGTGTGAAATTGGAACTTTTACCCTCTTCGAGTAGAAACTTATACGGAGTTAGAAATAAGAACGGCCGTTTTGGATTGAGAATTTAAAAAGTTAGAAATACTCTTTTGGAATAGAGTATGTGGCTCCTAGTTGGAAAAAAGATGGTCTTATATTTAGTCTCGATATGCCTTGTGGGTATTTATGTAAAAAGAATTAAATATACTCTCAATAAGAATAAAAAGACAAACTATTATTTATATCTACAGGCATTTACTTGAATAATCATAATTAAACGTTTCGTTTAAATAGCTTGACGAGTTCTAATAATTACCATCGTTTATATGACAGCTTCATTGGCCAAAATAGGCACATACAATGATTAAAATGTTAAGATAATCTTAAAGTTTATTTATGTTATAAATTACTTATATAACATTGCGTTTTATCGATAGTGGAAACTTGTACGGCTTAAAATAAAACTGCCTAATATTTAAAATCTACACTGTTATATTGATTAAATAATTATTAAATGTAATGCTATTTGGTGATATAACTAATTATTGAACCACTTTTAATTATAGGAAGACCATTTTCCACCACCAACACTTGTAATGGAAAACCGTATATTTTATCTTTATACACTAAATATTAGAGGGACCAATAATGTAAATACCTAGGAAAATTGACTTTTTAGTTTTCGAAATAATAATGGCCTAGCTATGAAAATCAAACTTTAGTTAAAGTTAGTAGACTTAATTAATAAACATACTTATGAAAACTTAATTTGTGAATATAGATTATACTACTTTATTAATACTATATAAGTATAAATTAATACTAAATATGACAAATATTCATTTATACAACATTTATATTGTTCATATACATTCTCATTAAATACAATAAAATTAATAATTATCCATAAGTAGAGTAGGAAAACATTAAGGAAAATCCCGTTTGAAAACTTAACTGGAAATTAAACCCAATAATGCAAAATTCTACATTAGCACCAAACTAGACAATAGGAGACTAATACCTTTGTTTGTGTGCCTAATGTTATGTTTAGTAGTCTTTGATGTTTCTCAAAATTTTGATAGATTTAAAACAATTCATGAATTAAAAAAAATTGTTTCATTTTGTTACGAAAAATATTTTTAATAATTTCATTTTACTGAATATTTTGTTTAAAATTTAAATTTTAGAGAAATTATATCGAATTTATTTATAATTTAATATAATATATATAGTAGTACTAGTTTTTAGAGGTCTCTGAAAATTTTGAGTATTTTTAAATACATCGTACCAAGATACTTATACTAAAAATGATGTATAGTAAGAACTATGTGGCTACTATCCATTAATATAAAAATTAATAATCTTACGCACAAAAGTTTAGTACACAATTTAAAATTGTAATATAATTATTAACTATACTAGAATAATTCTGGGTAATGTACTTGAAATTCTACTAATTGTGATGCGTATATAAATTAGCAGTTAAACTACCTGGAAGTCTGTTGACAAAGGATGACTAATGCCCTAAACAAATTAGGTTGAGGATCCCCAAGGCTAAGGAAGTTTTCAACAAGAAGAGGTTACTGCTGACCAGCAAGTTGAGTTTGGAACTGAGGAAGAAACTGATGAAATGCAACATTTGGAGCATCGCACTGTATGGAGTGGAAACTTGGGCTATTAGAAAGATGGAAAATAAATATTTAGAGAGCTTTGAAATTTGGTGCTGAGTAAGATTTGCAAAGATCAGGTGGAAAGATGGGGTGACAAATGATTAAGTCCTAAGAAGAGTGGATGAGAAGAAAACCATTTTGGATGTGACTCTTCAGCAAACTGGTTCAGATACATCCTAAGAAGGAACTATCTTCTGCATGACGTCATATAAAGAAAAGTTTAGCGAAATGGGTGCTTAGGAAGAAGTATTCAAATATTAGATGACTTGAAGTAAAAAAGAACGTTTTGGGAGCCAAAATAGAAGGCAGAGGACAGAGTGCATTGGTGGTGTAAATACATTGACAAAAGGAATGGACCTGTCATAAGACAGAACAGCTAATAATAATACAAATTATATTATTTAAAATGTGCCTATATAGTTTGAAAGAAAATACATTTTACCTGAAAACGTTACAATTGTAAAAGTTAATAAATTCAAGCACATTTATAGATTATGCATCTGATAATTCAACTTTCAGGCTTAATAATGTTAAAATGTAATATTTTAAATTTAAAATACTAGTTTTTATTGCTTTATTAACTACAAACAAAAATGTGGTAGTAGGTAACTTATATGATTGTTATTTAACAAATATAAATCATGAGTTAATTTTCACCAGGCAATAACTCATTGTTTGCCTAAAGTATCGGTAATATAATCCCAAACCCAAAACCAGTTCTATGCTCTGGGGACTGCATCCCTTGCTGCCGTTTCCTTTAAACTACTGCTGCGTCATGCGCTCAAGGAAACAGGTACTACGAATTATGACCCGGTGGGGGGCTATTGTTTTTGAAAAGGGAGGTATGAGGGAGCGGGCAAAAGTGGGCCGTAGTAGGATGAACGGAATAAGGAGAGGGAAGGTAGTGAATCGTTCCTGTGTTGCTCTCTCCGAACTATATGGCTTCTACAAACCGCTAGTACGCATTGCAGTAAAATCGGTCATTTCGTTCAAGAGTTATTGCTTGCCATTTGTAACGCGGTTGGTCCCTCTATCAAGTTGACCGTAAAAAAAAATGTTTTTCGTTATGGTAGTATAACTTTTGAAAATACACGTTGAGTTATTAAGGGGGAGTTTGTTAAACAACTATTTTACCAAATCCACTCTATTTCAAAAGACTTGACTATTTTTGAGGTAGTTCTCCAATTAAAAATTAATTTAAAAATAAACTAATAACTTAGTTTTAAATAATTATTAATACGTTTCGGTTATTAAAACGTATTAATTAAAAAAATATAAATTTTCTTTTTAATTTTACTTTCACTATATTCATATTTCTGAAACTTCACAGTATATTTTGTAAGTTTTAACTACATTTATGAACAAATGCCAAATCTAATTTAAATCAGGAAATAACAAAATTATAAACAATTAATTACAATATTACGCATGAGTTAACAATGAAATTGGTAACTAAACTTTTTTTTAACATCTACATAAAATTACATTAATGGTTTATTGAAATCCAAATTTATAAAATAATTTTAATCCATTTTATGGAGTTAATATAAAATCCGAATTTATAAAATAATAAATATAAATAATATAAATAATTAATTAATATAAAATAATTTTTAATACATCAGATGGACTTAATTTAAAAAATACATATCCACACAAATAATTGAGTTTTATAATAATAATAATAATAGATGGGTAGTTTTATTCACACATTGAAATGTACAGTTAACTTCATGATGGAATATCAACAAGAGCAATTAGTTAAAATATTATATATGCTTAAAAAAATTATTATGAGACAAAATTACACAAAAAGCTTTTATGTAAATGTTTGGTCGATGTCATTGGTATATATATAAAAAAAATCATTTAGAGTTTTTATATTACTAAACATGATTTGAAATTTTGTAATTTATCTTAAACGCAATGTATATTTCCTACGCCTACTATACCTTGTTTATATAAATAGACTGGAGATATTTTCAAGTGGATTGTTTCCCAGAAGGCAGGAAAATTGAAATAGAATAAAGGAAGAACATTGAATAAAAGGTCTGAGTACTAGCAAGTATCCCCGGTCCAATTTTACAAGACGTCAGATTGATAAATGAAGAAACTTGAGGGTTCTATTTACGTCAGCAGCATGCATCTAATTTTTTTATTTGGTTAACTTTGCATCTTACTGCACCCTCTCCATTCCTTCCCTTCAAACTTGGATATCCACATTAAATAAATCAATGCAGCAGTCATGAATAAGGTACAATTTAGTGTAAATGTACCCACAGTTGTGTGCAAATGATAGTGGGAAATCATTTAGGAAGAGCAGTCCTTATTTTACCTGGCCGTGATTCAAATAAGAGATCTAACCTTATCTTACAAACCAAACTATATGAGCTTGGAATTTATTATATGTGTCTTTTAATGTGAATATATGGTAATGTAGGAATGTTGTTTTCTAAACTTAGTTTGCAATTTATTCGTGCTTAAAAATTTACAAGTATTAATATATTGAAAATCCTTAATTAATGTAGTCTCTTTTTGTAAATCTGATTTTTAAAGAGAGATTACTAAAACTGTTGTCTAAAAGAGGTTTACGCTTGACTCTTTAAAGACTACGGGTAATATTTTTTTCTACGAAAGAATTTTGGTTTATTTCCTTATAACAATTCTTATTTAATTGTGAATAGTTTGATTTATTTGTGTGAGTTGTTTATATCCTGAACAGAGCAAACAGTTTTCACAAAATAAATAAAAAATAGTAAGAATTAATAGCCAAAGCTATTATATATGCTTTTTTGTGATGGTTACTCCATATAGATACTATATTCTGAAAATTGAAAGATTACATCTGGACATCTTAATCGAATCCGGGACTCTTTTCTTAGTACGCCAATGCTCTACCACTGAGCTACCAGAAATCGTCCCGTGCTCAGGGTCATTCTTAACTCATATTTTAAGGTTAAGTCTATGATGGAAGTGTGTAAGCTTAGTGGTTAAAGCATTGGCGTACTAAACCAAAGGTCCCGGGTTCGATTAACGTGTTTAGGTGTCATTTTTCAAATTTAAGAATAAAAACTAGTAGCTAAGATCATCTTAATCTTAAAACGCCTGATAAGATATATCAATCTATTCGACACGTAAAATAAGTATATAAAGCTGGTTGCATTCCTCAGTCTTATCTGTTTTAGCAAATGTTGTATATAATTTTAGCTAAAAATTAAAATATTCTTAATTTATTTTAGAAATTGTTAGTAAAACCAATGGCGACTTTAGTTTAAAATAAATTATTTTGTATTATAAAGTATTTTTAAATGTTTTGCTATATATTTTACAACATTATTATATTGTAAATATCTTATTCACTGAATATCAAGAAAATAGGCACCTAGTGAACTTCTATTTAGATTTGTTTACGTTCAAATTATATTGAATTTAGAATTTAAATTAATAGTCATGTTTACATGAACCTATGTATAATTTATTAAAATAAAATATATTTCAATGTAAATTTTAGTGAATGCGGGTATGTTAGGCTAAGGAAAATTTTGAGTTACAAAGGGAGTGAGTATAAGATTGAATGTGATAGAGTAAGAATGACAATCAAAGGTTACTTTAAAGAAATTAAGGAATGGTTAAATAGTGATAGAGATTCAGTGATCGTGAAACAGAATGAACGTGAGAAATATTCTAAATGGGAATTTAAGTTAATGTTAGAGAATTATTATAAAAGAGAGTCTGTGCACGTGAATATGTGTGAGAGGAAAATTTAGAGAAAAATTGAGTGTTTATAATTTAAAAAGTGAGTTTTAACAAATTGCAGAAAGAATTTGATTAAGATTATGTATAAGAGAATTTTTACGGTGTAAGTAAATGAAGAGTTGGAGAAAAATGATGATAGCGAGGTGTGTAGGAGATTATTTTAATAATCTTGGCTACAAAAATTGTGTATTGAATTGTACCATTTAATCCTTCCTTCTTGCATTATGCTATTAGCATTCTCTAGGGCTGGATTTTTAAATTAAGGCAAAAGTGTTAGTCATAGTAATCATAAAAAAAATTAAATTAAATGATAACTCTTCCAAATATAATAAATTATTCATTTATAAACTACCTTGTAGTTTTTAGTATATGTAAATATTAAGATATCCATCCTTATTAATCATCTAAAATATGTATTTCTGAGATTTACAATTTGAACTAAATTTAAAATACCACTTTCGATAAATTAAGAATACCAAAAATATGTTTTAAGTAAACTAGCATTAAATTAATTTACTTTATAAAAATAATTATTCATGATTATTTATAATTTAAAATAATCCGTAGAGTATCTCCTTTGAGCAAAGTTATTAGCAACTTATTTGAACAAGCTAAACATTTTCAATAATTAGTTTTCAGTAAAATACCGCTTAGATACATTTTTTTTTTAAGAAAAAAATTATTTAGAACTATTTATCAGATAAAAACATTACAGCTACCAGTTTTAAGCCAAACGCTTATAGCAATTTTTGATAAATTTAAAAATTTTAAATATCACTCATTAGTAACTATTTTAAACGAATGTTCTTAATAAAAACAAGTAAAAGGTTTTATCTTAAATATAAAATAATCTCAAGATTCAAACAATATCGTTAAAACTAATCTTCAAAAATAGCTGGTTTTTAAAATATGTTTTAATTAAACTAGCCCTTATTTGCGTCCTTAAGTCAAAATCAAAAAGCCTGAAAGTAATATTATATAAAATATAAATATTAAGTTTAGACAAAATATACCTAAATATTCATCATACTCTCGAGCTCGGTAATTTTCACTGAAGAAATACTTTCTTTTTGATAAAGTGTAAAAGTAAAGATAGTATTTACAATATGACAAAAATTGGAATAGCAGCTATAATTAGACACATTATTAACGGTATCTATAAATGTTAAGTATTTAAATAAATTTCCAGTGATAATTCACGTTAATAGTGATTATAAATCTAGCTATAGACTTGGTTCAAAAAGTAGCTACGAACGTAAAGTTTAGTAGTGTCTTGTTGTTAGTATATACGTCACAATATTGGGTATAGCAACTTTAGCTATAAACAAAATTGTATCTACATATAAAATAGTATTTTTTTATTTGGATCGTTTTTAATGTTTACTGTAACTAGAGCTAATCAAGCATTGGATGTTATTAGAAGTTTAAATTTGTCATAACATTGTTATAGTTATCAATATTGAACATTATAGTAGCCCTAAATAGTATTTTACTCTCAATAAAACAATATTTGTTTTTCTAAAATTGAAGTGAATATGCTAATACATCAGTGTAGCTATTACTTTAAAATGGGCTGTAATTATATCGACAGTAATGTTTGTTAAATTTTTCTATTTTAGCACTATCACAATTTTTTTATCCCCCGTGTATTTGATTATATGGAACTCATCTATAACCAAATGAAGCATATTCTGTAATATAATTGCCAAACACAATCACTAGAACATCACATTCAATTTGCTATAGCTAATCAATCAGTAATCACGTGACTGCTAACAGATATAATACTTTTTGCAAACATACTATCTCTCGATTTGTACAGAGCTACATAGTCTTAGTTATTGTGTGAATTATAGTATTTTGTTAAATACTAGCACAACAACCTACAACTTAAGATTATAATTAATAAAAATACTTTTGTTGACTCGAGAACAAAATTTTAGGGGTAGTTTTTCTCTCACAAAGGAAGAGAGGCAACATAGTGTAGTTCTAGTGCAGTGCAACATTTCGATTAACAATCCTATTTAAAGACCAATCCTCACCTATTATTAATCTATGGTAAACAATATGAGAACTACCATTTCTTTTCGTACTTCCTACTTAACCCTCAACACGTTTCGAGACAAACGGAATAAGACATCATACACGAGAGCGTACTATAAGAAAGTCTGACGTCATATCCATAAATGAACTTGACACTGGAGACAAAAACGGGTCAAAGAACATCTCGTAGCCAGGTGCGAATCCCTATCCAGTATTTACTTACTTTCCCTCCTACATATAAAACCATTTAATCTCCCTATACTTTCAAATTTAATTTGCCTGTGTAGCTACTGGAAATATTGACCGCAAAGATAAAATATTAAACCTAAGTCGGGCAAATTATGTACAAATTCCAAAATATTTGGTTCTTTTTCTCTCTCTAGATTTAGTATAAGCATCCCCTTTTTAAGTAAAGGCCATGCCTGTGTAAATCGTCAAATGCCTCCTCATTTAATTCCCTTAGATTACATTATTGGTCATTTTTATACTTTGACTAAAGAATAAACTATGTATAAAACGTGTTGAATTCTTCGTACATGCATACATATATACTTACATATTAAATATATATCCCAGTTTACCACTGACAAAATTATTTATAAAGATATTTATTAAATTACGGACATTGTAATAATAAACTTTATAAAAGTCAATAATGATTTTTTAAAAAAATTGAATTTTGCTCAGAAACAGGCTCTAAATCATGTCAAATTTTATAGCTCATTTTCGTATCACCAATACTAATTTTTAAAAGGAAAGATTAGGTTTCGGTAGAGAAAAATTAAGAGCCCATTTATATATGTAATGCTTTGTTTGATTTATTTTCTGAATAAGTCAGCTGACCGATTTTTGTATAAAATACAAAAATAAAGTCTTATGTTCTGAGGGAAAAACCAACTTTTCCTACATTCATGCTGACACCTAAACGTTGTGTGAAAAAGGGTGTATTCATGTGGTTTACCTTTTTTGTATCTACGCACGCACCATTTATTTTTATATCAAGCATAATTCTTCTTAAATTTTTATGACATTCGCTTTCACATTCAGTAGTGACGGGGAAGAAAATTGAATTTTCTTGTCTACAGAAAACCCCGTTGAATTGTGGAAAGAGTGAATTTGGAATAATACAACGGTTAAAAAAAAAGTCTTTAAAAGAGAAATATTAATGGATGAATTACGATTGAAGAAACCCGATTTTTTTTAGTTTCAACATTAATTTGAAATGATGACTAACTGAAAAGTTAGAATGATAACATTTCCCAAATATCTATCAAAATATAATTGATTTTTGCACAGTAAATAGATTAACATCCATCCTGAGGAAAAACAATAACACATTTTTGTTTAAACTTAATTTCCTAGAAATAAAGATGGCCGTTAGGTTTATATTAAAAAAGGGCTAAACCACTTCGGTGGATGATTGGTCTAACGGGCTACTCTCTCAATAAACTAGACTGCCGAAGACGGCGAGATTGGGGTGCGCTGATGTTGGGTTTTACTAAATAGTTTTTCACTCTCCCTCTAAGCAAATGCGGTTGTACATCCTCTTAACACCATCTCAATCCGTAATATATGAGTGTAATTAGTACATAGTCATATAACCCGAATGGGTAGTAAGACTCCATAATAAAAAAAACAAATAGCAAAACCACTGACTGCCAAAATTACATTTGACTTGATATTTCTACATATCATCTTGTAAAATCAGTTTGCAATTGTCTTAAAAATTTTATTATTGTATATTATAGGCTACCTAAATATACCATATTTTCAAATTTAATAGTCTTTTTAAGAAGATGAAACTGTATTTATTTTGAGTTGGCAACCATTTTGGTATTTCTTGTATTTATATAAAATTGTTGACAATATAATTATTTTATTAAGGATTCTGACAGTTGGGGCAGTAAAAAAAATATTTATAGTTTTTATATCTGTCACTCTAACGGAAAGGAAATTTATATATTCTTTGAAAATATATCTATTAATTACATTGGATTTGAAATTTTCCTTATATCTAAAACTGCATTGTAGCATTGTCCAAAGTTCTGTCTTTGTTTTAATCTTATGTAATAATAATTCTATGGTTTAATAATTTGTATTATTAATAATAATTCATTTAACTCCTGATGTGGACCATAAATGTGGGGGAAAAAAATTCACTAGTCCGGCTATTCCTTGTTGCATTTTTGTGATAAGTTAATATCAGGTGAAGAGAGTAAACATTCCATCCACCTTATGATATTATACGAGCGAGTGAGAAAGAGCCCATATATTTTGTCGAAAAGTTATTTCCACATAATTTTCAGGGATATTTTATATGCCACAATAAAAATGGGACCGAAGCTGTGCTCTGGAATTCTTCCAGTCAGTAAAAGTCATTCGACCTCGACTGGGATTTAACCCATGAACATAGGGATTTTAAAGATAATTCATCTGACAACTATTTAATATATCTATTCATTATTTGCTTCAAACATGAATTTTAGTAAATATAAAATTTTAAATACATAATACATATTAATAAAAATACCTAAAACTATATGTTTTGCAACTTTTTCTTAACTTTCTTCTAATGTAAATCCACCTTGTTCTTTTTTAAATGAAAAGACAAAAACACACACACAAAAAAAACAGGACCGCCCCTATATATCCCCATTCCAAAAGTTGACTTCTTACTAAAGCACAAACTAGAATGAATTCCTCGGTGTCTTTCATCCCCCTCTGCAAGACGTTCTACTTATTGAACACATAAACCACCCTTCGCTACCAACCCTGTTTCTACCGTGCCTGTCCCAGCTTTGAATCTCAGTCAGAGTAAAGAAAACTCGGTTCACGCTACCCGTCGTTCCTCCTATAAGCCGAGAGGAGAGTTGCTGTGAATTTCATTAGACGTTAAATTTATACGATCCCTAAAAGGGTTTGAAAGGAGAAGGTGGTGGAAAGGGGTGGTGAGGTGAAGGAAGTGTAAAACCTGTCGAGTGTAAGGGGGGGTTTGGTGAAAGGTAATTATGAAATTCTTGGCCGTGCTAACACGCCTTTCTATCGTCTACTTACCTACTTCGTCACTTTGTTCGATATAGAAAGAAAGGCTTAAGTCCTAGATAGGTTTATAGATATCCGAAAGACATAAAATATAATTTTTATTGCAAATTAGATTAAGAACTTAAATTTAAAAAGAAAATCTCATATTACCACTACTATTAATGGTTAAACATATGTTTTAATGAATAATTAATATATATTGACAAAATATAGCATATACTTGAAAATATGCTTTGCGTTGAGGCTCAGCTAAATTTATATCTAGATCTTCAAAATAACATATTTAAAATATTTATTAACCTAAGCTCTCATACTTAAAGTACAAAACGTCTTAGTATAGATGAAGATGAGCATTTAATAATTAAGTGGTTTGGCTATATTTTAAAGATATTTAATCGATTATAGGCGGTCTATAGCCTCTCTTAAATATATAAATTTCTACACCATATAATCACTTTTATTAGTGAAAAAATCACATAATTAATGTTGTTCACAATAGTTTAGGATACTAACCACTCTTATCAAATGTAATTTACTATATTTGTAGTATTATGACCAATATACCGGTTATCTACGGAAAAACTTAATTTACTTATATGGTAAATAAATACAATATATTTTCTCCAGTTAATCCTATTTTGATACCTAAAAGTTATTTTTTCATAATATATATTTTTGAAATTTACTTCTTATTTATTTAAATCGACTTTTGATCTTACAGTGTATTAATAATAATTATATAATCATCTCTAAAATTAGGCTTATGACATTATTTAGTTTTATTCTAAGTAATCCTTAAATGAGAGTACATTTTGGCTACATATTTTTTTTTACTAAAAAATATATTAAAATTATAAGAACAAAATGTAAGAGTTAAAATAAATGTTATATTTCTTTAGTTATTTAAAATAATATCACTAAAAGTTATAAGTGAAAGGTTACTGAAGAATTTATATAATTAGATTTTAAAATAGGTCTTTGGGTGGTTTGAAACTTCTAAGTCAAAAGAGATTTATTTCTACTTGCCAAAAATGTAAAGTAAAAATACCATGTCTTTTAAAAAAAAATATATATATATTCGTTTCAACACACACACGTAGACCAACTGCAAAAGACGTGTGTGAAGAAAATACAGCTTGCGGAGTAGACTTGCTCCGGGTAATTAGTAGGATCGCGGTAAAAGCGTGTACCACGTCTGACAACACACAACGCTCATTTCCTACTGCTCAAGCCTTTTAAACTCTACAACAGCGACAGAGATGGTTTGTTCTTGTCTTTACTACATGTCCACTAATTCCATCTTACTACGCCAAAAACATAATCTTTTCATCTCTGTCTCTTTGCTCCTTCTTTGGTCTAATTAAGTTTCAGACGGATAACGAACCATTTAATAAAATCATAATTTAGGAATATTATTTTACTTTGCTCTTCTTTGACGTGTTATAAAAATTCAATACTCGAAATAATTATCCTTTTCTAATTCAGTCATATTATTTCAAATAAGAAGACACAATGCTAGTTCTCCAACACAAATGTATTAGTTTACTTGTGGATGTATATTTTTCTTTTATTCTTTAAATTTTAATATGTTAGATGTTTGATTCAAACATATTGAATCTTAATATATTTTAGCGGTTTTGTATATTATAAAACTTAATATCTCGTAAAAATAATTTTCGTTAAAAAAAGGGAATAATTATGAGAAACATAAAAAACATACAAAAGCATTGAAGTCATATTTTGTTTTACTTTAAAAGTTTCTGAGCCAATAAATCAACTCTCAAGTGTCTCTTTGAACATTTAAAACTTGACCTTGAAGGGTTATATGTAGTCATATATAATGAATCCAATGGTGGCTTGAATATACAAGACCTTATTCGATTAACTAAAAATATAACAGTGGTCCTGAACCAGGACAAGACTTGATATTTGTGCTTGGGGTGCTAAAGTAGCTCAATATTCTTAATAATCAAATAGCCACAGCTATTATTTATGCTTTTTATTGAGGAATTCTCCATCAAGATATATTCTTAAAATTGAAAAATTACACCTGGACACGGGAATCGAATTCAGGACCATTGACTTAGTACGCCAATGCTCTACCCACTGAGCTATCCAGGAATCGTCCCATCCCCAGTGTCATTATTCACTCATATTTTATGGCAGTCTATGATGGACGTGCGGAAATGATCGGCTAATAATGTGCGATTTCTTTTATTAAGATCACGAGCTATCAGATAACGAAGACACTTCCAACTCGGAGCTGGCTTCATGCCGCCACTTGACCACTTGTACAATTATTATAATTGTAAGGGACTCTGCCTTAAAATATGAGTGAAGAATGACCCTGAGCATGGAACAATTCCTGGATAGCTCAGTGGTTAGAGCATTTGCGTACTGAGACAAAGGCCCTGGGTTCAATTCCCTATATCCATCTTTTATTTTTCAAATAAAAAAATATATTTAAATGTGGCTATAACCGTAAGTATCAAATAATATAGCTTGGTTACTTAATCCATCGTAATATGCGCATTTGTACAATTGTCATTATACTAATGCCACAGT
>CABFOW010000454.1:10496-66937 GCA_902141385.1 Timema californicum | reverse complement strand
GGTGCATCTTTTAACTCAATCAAAAAAACAAATCTTAACTTTAAATACGCATTTGTTGAAATCTTTATTGTGCGCAGCTCAGCATCATTTAAAAAAAATCCGTAGCTATCCAGCACATTCAACAGTGTAACTACGTATTCAGATGAAAAAAGAACCAAGAAACATAGAAAACTTGGTATTAACTTTTTTTTATTGAATCCTTTGCTTTTGATACCACACATATTGTGATCTTGAAATATTATACTGTGTAATTACTTATGTGGAAATAAGCCAAAAGAAGGACCATGAAAATATTAAACATGTTATAACTATTATTTAGGTAAACTAGTTTATTTAAACCTTGACTTTTTCTTTACTCTTACCATACTTATTTTATAATAATGAAATATCTGCCTTTTGTTTGTTTTATGCTCAATCACGCCCAAACCACGGTACCATTTCTTTTACTGAAAATTCGCATGGGCATAACTTGGACGTGCGGTTAATATTCAGGATAGCCCGCCTCGGTGGCGTAGTTGGCTAACGCGCCAGTCATGTTGAGTCCGACTGCTGAAGACGGGTGGATCGAGATTCGAATCTCAGTCGGGTGAGCAGAGGGTGGATTTTTCTAAATGGTTTTCCACTCTGCCTCCATGCAAATGCAGGTTCACTTCCTCTAATTGAACCTTTCCAATTCCTAATCCATTAGCGTGATTAGTACTTAAAGCGTATAACCTGAACTGTTAGTAAGATGCTAAATAATAATAATATTCAGGATAATTGTAAATTGATTTCACCATTTTGATTAAGATAAGGTTACAAAATACTTATTTTTGACCTTTTTCTCAGCTTAATAATATTGAATTGTCATTGGATCAAATTTTAAGGCTTACTAGATGAAAAGTGAAAGATGGTGATAGAATATTAGTTTTTAACTTGTCTAGAGCGCTAACTCATTAACTATGAGAAGTCTGACATTGGGATCTAGTACTCAATCATCATATAAATAATATAAACTATTTATTAGGTTTATGTATATACAGTATGTGTGGTTTTGCGTGTGTTTGAAGGTGTGTACGTGTTACAATTCCAAAACCTAAGAAAGCTTAAATCACACTAATATATAAAATATAAAAATAAAATGTTTGTCTGTTTTTTGACTCAAACGCGCCCAAAAACTGCACTGTATAATTTTAAGGGACATGGGCCATTAAATTGTTTTGAGTTTACTCAAAATACCACAATAATTTATAAACATTTGACATTTCTAAGTGGATCTCGTTGAAATAGTGGATTTATAAATTTCCCTATCTTAAGTAAAAACTACTTATCATAAATTCTACTTTAGTGGCCGCATAGTTTAGGGCATCACTCGCACAATAGACCAGACCCCCTATGACAGAGTGACCGGGGTTCTAATCCTGGTTGGGTGAAGTGAGTTTAAGATTCATTATTTTCTAACATTTAAAATTTTTGAATGTGAAGATATATTGTTTAATGAAGCCGTGGGCTAATGCTACCTTAATTTATAACAAGATTTTTTCTGAAAATTTAAATTAGTGTTTAAGTACAAGTTATATAAACAAAATTGAATAAATAATATATTTAATATAAGGAATAATTTGAAGTAAGCTTTAATGAATTAAAATGAGCATTGGTATTATATAATACTATTAATTAATAAAATAATTGTAAAACGACCAATATTTCAAAATGACAGGCTGAATTAATTATTAAAATATTTTAGTTGTAAAACCTATTTTACATATTTCAGCTCTATATTGAATCTTTACTTTTTATTTGAATAATATTTGCTCTTAAGGTAGTGTACGTGAATGCTTTTAGGTTATATATAATGTACCACTGAATTATATTAATAATACAATAATTATTGTAATAGTAGATATAGTAGCTCAGTAAACACAAAATTGGATGTAATGTCGGGGCATAATTTACTTTATCAATCCTTTCTTTCTGTATGTCAAGGCTTTTATCAGTTTACCATAAAAGCTTTACTAAAATTTAAAATGACGGTTTATATTATATTGAGTTGCATATTTATATATTTATTTCTTTTTTTCAAGATGAGCTGGTAAGAGGACGTCTGTTATTCCATATTTCCGATAGGCATAAGCGTGTAGCAACAGTTCGAGAAATGATTGCCTTAGATAAATAGATTACGAACGATACTTAAAGAAAATGGACATGCTTAGCTTCTACAAAGTGATATATATATATTTATTTATTCTTTAATAATTCATGTTTTTAGTATCGCGTCTTAGTACCAGTTTGGACTATACGCATGTGTACTAAACTAAGCTAGTGGATGTGAGGAATAAGAAGATTTTATTTGGATAATGTGTGCTCGCGTTTTGCGTGGAGGGTTAATGTAAAATCACTTTGGAAAAAAAAACCTTCAGTACACTTGACCGGGGTTAAGAACCTCAATTTTCCCGTCATCGGTAGTCCAGTTTACCGCGAGAGTAGCGCCTTAGACTTCACGGGGCCACTGAATTGGGTTTGGTCTATATTGATCAGGGCCAATACAGAACTACAGACCAGTACACTCAAAGGTGAAGGTAGTGAAAAGAAGAAAATCGGACAAAGACAGTGGTTGGTATTAGGGGGTGAGATAGAAAGAGTAAGATGCGTGGTGGCCTAGTTGGGTGGAAGTGAAGTGATAAATTATCCCTTGTGTTAGGAGATAACTGCACAAGAAAGAACTTTGTGGTGATGGGGTAGCGGGACGAGAAGGGGAAAATAAGCGTTCGGCTGGTCCTTGTTTTGGATCTCATTAAAACTCGACTCTTTGATGTATCGTGGTACACTTCACAACTCCTTGTAGGAAAAATAAAAACTAAGACTTTCAAACAATAGCTAGCATAAAATAATTAAATGACGTTAACCAAACATAGGCTAAGCCGTTTCAAAAAAAAACTTTGTTAAATATTTCATTAAAAACTACTAATACAGTGGATATATTATAATTTGTGAAGTGTCTTAATAATCCTGCATAATGTTGATATGTGCTAAATAAGTAACTATGAAGAAAATAACGTTTAGAAGAAAGTATTTCCCACATTCGCTTTAAGGGACATTGGGGAAAATAATTTTGAAAAAAAAAACCACCCTTAATTGAACTACAATATATGAGCTGGACGTAAAGTCCATGTGTCCACAGATATGAATATGAATAATAATGGTGTTGTGATTAATCTCACATAATAAAGTAATTTATATATTTTTTAAATTAATTTTATGTTCTTTCTAACAAAAGGCTATATTTATTTACTAACATGAATAAGTTGAATAATTAATAACAGAAATAATGTTGGCTATGAATTAAGTTCGCTTGTACAAAAAATAAAGTTAAAAAAAATCTTATTTCGATTCTCTAAGAAAAAAGCCACGAACACTAATTAACAAAAAATTGTAAAGATAAAACAAACTCGTTTCACTAAAACGCAAACTTGTACTTGTATATACTCTCCATGTTGTCGAGTTAATTAAAAACACCCATCTGACGCCTCATGCCACGAGAGATCGTTCGACCTCGCTTACAATCTTGATGATGATAATGATGATAACCTCATGTCTGCAACGATGTCAGTTAGCTTAGCCTTTAGTCCTCTTGACGTCTCAAAAGACTTCAGCTGGTATCACGCGAGTCTAACAGTTCTGAGAGTATCGATTAGAGTGAGTAATGATGAAAACAACCATGAGCTCCTGAAAAAGATAATTTGTTTACTATTTTTATTTTAGTATTTTCTTTTCTCACCACGTACTACTAGCAGTCCTATATATACGTCTTTGAAATACGCTTTTGCGCTTATTTATCTATTTACTTACTCTATGGCATTAGGATAGGGGTGTACGAAGGCCACTTTTTAAATGCGAATCGAAGCTTGAAACAGGCTAAGAAGAGTCAAGGTCGAAGTTATAGCTACCTAGGACTTTTGTTGTCACTTAAGGCTACTTTTAATTTTAAATTAATTATATTTCTAGATCTTTTCAGTAACAAGGACCTCCAAGTGCTTATATTAATAATTAATGAATACAGGTTTACTGATAGCTTAGTAAATTATCAATAAAGTTTTAATTTTTACTTACATCATGGAGTTTATAAATTTATTTTGCAAACTTTACATATGCATATATTTTTTATCTGCATTTCCCTGATAATAATTATAAATTAAATTCAGTTTTCTTTTCACACTTTCCGTATCAGACATTTTGAATAATACAGAAAACGTGAAAAAGCTACGATAAACTTCTGTGTCAAAACGCAATTGTGTCACAAATAATTCCAAAGAGATAGAATATTAAGGACTAAACATTAGACGCGAGTTGGGATGGTAGCACAACTAAAGTGCTTTCTCTGATTCATACCCGTGACCATGGTGTAGTTTCTTTATAAGTATTTTTACTTCTTACAAAATTATGTTGGTGATAGTGAATATAATATATCTACATTTACCTA
Source organism: Timema californicum (assembly GCA_902141385.1). Classification (NCBI taxonomy): domain Eukaryota; kingdom Metazoa; phylum Arthropoda; class Insecta; order Phasmatodea; family Timematidae; genus Timema; species Timema californicum. Next base: position 62,478 of record CABFOW010000454.1, on the reverse strand, counting down.
CCCGATTTTGATCTTAGCTTACGTTTTATTAGTTAAATTACTAGTCGGTGTTAAAATTCCGTTTAGTATCGATTTTAAAACTATCAAATATTGAAAAATGTAAAATTTAGTAGGGTAGACTTAAATCGTTTAATAATTTATCGCAGATTTTTCTTTGAAATTTTTCGAATATGCAAAGGTCATTGTAGATGTCGAAGTAAAAGCCGAAGGAGATTTGATCTTACACTTCGACTTTTCGAAGCTTCGCACACCACTTAGTAGCCCGAGGGCTCATTACTGCACTCGCAATTTTGGGCTAATTTGCTCTAGTCTTAACTCATTACACCCTACCTCTCTCAGGTCTATCTACATGTCATCCTCCCATCTGCGTCTGGGTCTTGCCAGTGGTCTTTTCCCATTGGTTTGTCAATCAATATCTTTAGCGTGGATCTAGATATGTCCACTTGTGCTGCATAACCTACGTAGCATGTGAGATTTTATTACCCTAACAATGTCTGGTGATGAGTACAGGCTATGTAGCTCATAATTATGTCGCCTCCTCCACTTACCACTATTTTCTTCAGTTTTTGGACCAAATATCATCCTAGAAAACCCTAAATTTATTTTATTCATTTAAGGTAAGAGGCCATGTTTCTCACTATTACGCGCTATTTATGATAAACATGAGTTTTGAGTGTTTAATTCAAGTTTGAAAAACATTTAAGAATAATGACCATCCCTACACAAGACCAAAAATCTGTCCATAAATTCACTCAACTGGAAAAACATATATATAGGTAACTTTTAACACTAGGTTCATTTTGGTGTCTATAGTTCTGATCTTGGTGTCAAATGTAACATTGATGTCTGCTAACAGAAAATGCCAGGTGACATCGGACACCGATTGAGTATTTTGATATATCCAATATGGCACCCAAGATGGTGTCATAAGTTTTAAAATTCTCAAATTACTCTTATATTGTCTTGTTTAGTATCAAATTATATGTTTTAACGTGTGCTGAATCCAAATATATGCTTAAAAATTTTCAACATGTTAATGTGAAAAGTTGTCAAAATATGTGTTTCGAGTATTCTAAACTCATATACATGTTAAAAATGAACTTAAGATACTCAAGAAATGAGTTAAAATAATAGCTGTGAATAGATAATTTCAATAATCTTATTGCTCAATTTAAATGTATTGAAACTAATTATCAAACATCCATAATATCATAAGGCTTTCAAATAACGCTTATAATTGTTAACTGTAGTAAATATTATAGATAATTCTGTTAAATTATATATTAAGCAGGTAAGTATATTTTATAGCAAATTAAAAAGAATTATTGCAATCTAAATCACTGCAGGCACAAAACAACGTGTAAGGAAGTCTTTCAGAATAGCAACAACACTTTGAAGATTAGCAAGGAGTCAGTATTGTGCAGCCTCATTTGACCAAATTCAGGACATTATCAAGCACGTTGGAAGTACCTTCTGGTATTTCAACAAGAACGAGTAATTTGTTTTCTCTATCCTTTGACAATCCATACTCTACAGGCTGTAGAGTTGGAGATTCAGGTCTGGCTACTGATCGCCAAAGACACGCTTAAAAATGTGCACGTTTATCATTCTCCATGAAGGATAAAGTAGTTAGAGGAAGTAAACGTAGAGCTGAAGCACTGACATCAGCTTTACAAATTTTTCTTGCCCGAATTTTAAACACGAGCTTCCAACATTGTTTTACATCAATGCTTCCCATAGCATTCTGACACACAGCTTGTTACCTGATCTATGATATCATTCAGTTCTGTATATTCATCTACAGGCAAAGGGAGTGACAATCCTGATATTTTCTAAAGCAATGTCTACGCTAATGCTATTGTTGTATTTCTTTGTTTAATACTGAAGGGCATCTACCTCTGTCCTTATCTTCTTGCACACTGTTGAAATGGTATTTTTAAGATAACCTTCATCATTGTCCACAACTTTTAGAAGATGTCTTGCTGTACTCCGAAAAATAACAATGCTTGCAATACCGGTTGAACTATGGACAACTGAATCAGCTCCCAATCTTCTGGATATTGTTTTAATTAAAAGGGATTGAGAATGTTCACTACCACCATTTTGCTTATATACTAGACGCAGTTCCACATACGTCCACATTGTTTACTTATTAATTTCATTTCATTTATAACAAAGTCTAATGTCACACCACATTTGCCTTCACTGCCTTTCGGCTTTTGTTACAGCATAAACGGATTTATGCGATATAAAATTTGATCTTCAGTTGACATGGTACCTTGCCTCTGCAGCGTGAAAGTTTCTCGCTGAGCCAATAACACATAACCGTATATTAAATGCCCACTCATCGTTTCGTATATCACACATTTTAAAATGGATTATTTGAATTACTTTTTTAACCCATGAAAATCAGCCTCTTTACTGAAATTGGCAGGTCACCAGTGTGACTCTTTTCATATGTCAATACACTGCATTCTTCTGCCCAAAATATGCAATATTCCTTAAATGAAAATGATTATTTACAATACTTCTAGCACTTTTTGGAGATCTCAACTTAACTTCTTCTTGAAGCCTCTATGTGCAGTGTCGTTTCAGCTGCGTTGTTGACGTATATGTTGAAACACAACTTTTGTGGCATTTTACATAAGGTTCGCTGTTTTTCACTGACTTTTCTTCCAATTGATTACATAGCTCATCATTATACACTACTTTAGTTTTTATTAGATTAGAATGACTTTCAATCAGTCTCTCACGCTTTTTTTCACAACTGTACTTTAAATTGAACAAGCATTTGTTATACATGGCTTCTGTAAATAATGTCACACCTTTGAACAAAAATAAATAAAATTTAATTTAGATATTTATAAAAGAATTAATTATCCACAAACTATTTTAGCTACGGTTAAATTTATCACGAACTGTGAAAGCTTTCAATACGAACTAAATCAACGTTTCTTTAAGAACATTTTGGTAGAAATATTGGATATCTTTTTATTGGGAATAATATGAGAATTTTAAACTTATGAAACCATTTTGTACGCCATATTGGATATCTCAAACTTCTCAGTGGGTAACTGATGTCACCCAGCCCTTCCTCTGAGCAGACACCAAGATTACTTTTTCAACCCTTAAGGCAATTTTGCCGGACTAAGTTGATTTTTACATTTGGTTCACGTGCCCATTGTTGTGGGCTCCAAGAAAGTATATTACATAGCTCCTCTGACTACCCGTTCATGTTATACGCATATATAATGTTTACTCTGAAGTGTAAGGATAAGAATGGGTGACCTGGTGGTCTAGGGGTAAGGTGTCAGACTTCTGTGCTGGCGGCCGGGGTTCAATCCTCGGTCGCGGCAAAGATTTATCTGATTACCAAACCCTTCCTTAACCTCTGACAAGACATATTGTGAATGTGGGGAATTCCAGGCCTCCACCGTGGTTCGGATTCCACGTTAAACTGTAGGTCCTTCATTTCATCTCACAATCACTCTACCATTACACATTAGCGTAAGTGTGTATAACCCGAATGGGTAGTAAGACGCGGTGCTAAGAATAATAATAATGTAAGGATAAGAAAAACATATCTTAGAGGTAGTATATCCTCATTTTTTGCGGAAAGAGTCAGAAACTATTCAGGAAGAAATGCCCTCAATAGACCCCAGTGGGATTCGAATCCCAATCTTCCTATCTTCTGCAGGCCAATCCAACACGAGAAGACCATACTAGACCAGACCAAGACTAGCTTTAGGAAGAAGAGTTTAGAAAATACCAACACATGTTTTTGTGGTTAATATTGACAAAATGTTAGAATATTATTTATTGCCTTTATCTATGTTCGCTTAGTATGAACGTCTAGCTAATTCATTCTGGTTTGCCGATAAGAATGGGTGTAATAGAGGTGGATTTTCCTACTTAACCATTCTCTATTCACGCAATTTGGGTAAATTTCCTCTGAATTTAAAATACCTCTACTCTATTCACTTAGCATATATAATACATTTAGATATGTGTGTATTCATATCTATGTAAATATCTATATATGTACGGATTTTATTTTTCTTCTGAATCTTTAATATAATTCGAATACTCCAATCTTAAGAAATACTATAAATGTATACTTATATTTGAAGATAAAAAAATCTTCAATTTAAATTAATAAGTAGTTTTACCACTGAATACTTACTATTTTGTTTATCATGTATATAATGTAATGAGGAACAAAGACATTTCTTATGTAAATTAATTATTTAATAGATTTTTTTTAAATTTTGTTACCATTCCAACCTTGTAAGTTTTTCTTTGTTGATCAACTTTTTTTAAATTGTCATAATAATTCAAGGGCTTTATATAGTTTTCGAGAAATTTTTTGAGAGTCTTACAATCTTGAAATTCTTATATACTATAATATTCGAGGGATTAGAGGAGTCAAGCATCCCATATCAAATATATATATATATATATATATATATAACATATGGATATATATATGTGTACATATTAATTTTGAAACTGATATATATATATATGTTATATATATATATAACATATGGATATATATATATGTTATATATATATATATAACATATGGATATATATATATGTACATATTAATTTTGAAACCTGGAGGGGTATTAATATGTGGTAAGAAATTTCATATTAAAAGTATTCTCTTATGGGTATTGATACTATTAATATAAAATGACATATGAAGAAGTAAATGGTTCTCATTCCACTTAATTATTCATTTATTCAAAATTATTTAATAATCAGCTATATACCCATGTATTATACATATGAAAAAGTACCCTCGCTAGAAGTTTAAGTTATGATAAATACTAATATTGTTTGGTTAAGTTTAGCAGCCACTTTGTATAGCTAAATGCTAACTTTATGATCACTTGGTTTAATTCATTTGGGCTTGTATGTAATTAATCATTTAACCGATATATGATAAAATATATTAGTAATGTATTGAATGTCACTGTGTTATGAAAATTACAAACACAAGGCTATGGCAGCTACATCTAGTAGCGCTTTTCTGGAATCACATGACCAAGGAGATCTACCGCAGTCTAGTAACAATTCCTGAAACTCAAAGCAGTTTGAACGTTAGGGTCGAAGGTGTGTTCTTTATTATTATTATTATTATTATTATTATTATATTTATTATTATAATTATATCCCCAATTTTTGTTGGAAGAAACAATTCTATCGGGTATCTGAAATGACTATCCATCTCAAAAAAAAATGTACACCTATATATATATATATATATATATACACACACACACACACACACACACACACACACAAAACACATGAGGATACATTTTATTATAAAATGTTGTTTTAAATCTATGTTAGGACAACATTATTACTGCCAAAGGTTATTCCAAAATATATTTGTTAAATATTTATATTGAATAATACGAAAATTAAATGAAATAAACAAATAATGAAGACGTATCGATTTGTGATACATAATAAAGGTGATTGTCTCAAGTAAAGGAAGTAATTCAAATACACACAATAGTGATTTTTTAAATTTTATTTTTAGTATTTTCTATGCATTAGGATCAACTAATAATGTGTGAATGGTTTTTGTGTATGATTGTGATGTGCACATGCAAGTACACTCTGGTTTCCGTAAAAAGTAGCCGTCTTAACCTGTTGGGTTACAGTATGGCCCTTTTATAAGCTATGCCAAAGTGGAATTTCACAAGGTAAACAAAAAGTAGCAAAATTATATTGACGTGTTACTCTATTGTAAAGCCTATAAAATATGGCTATAATGTAGTAAGTCAGGTTTCTATAAATGGAGTGTACTTGTTTGTGTACTAGGTATTTTTATATCACTTCTAGAGATTATTATTAGCACTACGTATTACTTACTACCTTTTCATGTTATACACATACTAATCATAATAATTTGTGAGGGTTGAAAAAGGTTTAATTTAGAGTAAGTGGACCCACATTTGCGTATAGGTAACGTGAGAAAACCTCCCTAAGTTCAACCGACTGGAATTCTAATTTAATCTCCCTGTGATAAGGAGTATATTCTACAACCGTGAGTTAATTTTAAAACATTTATGTTGGCGATGATGAAGATGGCAATATTGATTGTAATAATATTTTATCTTTTACCTACTTAGTTGGATTATCTTTGTGTAAACTATAGTCATTTATCAACAGTCGGTGATATATTTACATAGGCTTCCCTTTATGATATTCCAAGTTTATTTTCATTTGTATATTTTTCTGGATTAATTAGAGGATATTGTGAGTTTATAATATGTGATTTGTTTTTTGATATTGACATATTTTTAAAGATTCATACAACCTTACATTTTGACTTAACTTTAATGTCTCAGAATTATTTTAAATTTTTTATAACACTGGCGTATTGTATATATTACATATATATTATATAAAAATATTCTATAGTTCATATTATTATTGTTATTATTACTATAAATACAAATAGCTTTTTTCTGTATATATAGTTCACCAAATGTCAAAAGTTTTATTTTATTTTAGAAAGTCAAGCATTATTATTATTATATAAGGTGACCTGGTGGTCTAGGGCTAAGGTGTCTGACTTCTATGCTGGGGTCCGGGGTCCAATCGTCGGTCCCGGCACAGATTTATTTTATTGCCAAACACCTCCTTCATCTCTGACAAGACGTGTATTAAATACAACTTGTGAATTTGTGGAATGCCAGGCCTCCAAAGTGGTTTGGATCCCACGTTAAGCTGTAGGTCCTCTATTTAATCTCACAATCACCCTACCATTACACATTATCGTAAGTGCGTGTAACCCGAACGGGTAGTAAGACGCGGTGATAATAATAATATTTGTATTAATATTATTAATATTAAAATGAACTCTATATGCATATCCTATGGTATTATAAGAACTTAAATCATCATTGAGCTGTTATAGGTAGATGTGAACTGATTTTTCTCAATACTATAAGAAAAAAGGCAAAACTATTTTTATACAAACAGAAAAAAAACTGTGTTCACCAGGATTTGTGTGATGGTTTCTCTTTCCGTCTAGTTTTAATGTTTGAATTCTCAGTAGCCTATTTATACTGTAGGTATTTTGAAATAGTGGTTTACAATTTATTTCTTCACGCAAATACTTGGGTTATTTTCTTTATCCAATTCTCATAAAAATTTGTCGTTAGATAATTAATGATATTTAGAACTATTCAGAATGCACAACACAATTTTTTTTTCATCATTTTGTGATGAAATCAATATAGTATAATTTATCCGGAGACAAAAAAAATGAACACACTAAAATATGAAATGTTTATTGGTAATCCTATCCCCTAGTTTTTATGTATAATTTTTTCAGTATAATCTCTTCCTTAGGTTGAAATTGTCCGTAGGGCATTAATCAATAATTAATAGGAAGCAGAGAATATTAATCAAGCAGAAGTTTTTGCTGTGACATTTTTGCCATCAATTTAAATATATATACAGCAGACACAAAGCACCATTATATATAATTAAATACTTAGAAAGTTATGAAAAATAGATAGTTAAAAAGAGATTTTAGTACTAAAAATTCAATAAACCTATATTATTAAATCATACTCTGTAAAATAAACCTTAATTTGGGGAAGAATTAAATATAGGTCTAAGTCAATAATGAATCACAACAAGCCAATTTTTAAATCAAGCTATATTTGAAATCAAATATTTTACAAATTATATGAACACCCAAAATTTTTCGTTACATATAAAAAGCCACTTAAATTATTATAAATCTATAAGATTTTTTAATACATTTTAAAGTATAGTTATATAACTCTTGTTTAACATTTTGGAAACAGATTCTTAAAATATTTAGCAAGTAGCTGTTATTTTATGATTAATAAAGTAAATGATTTATATTAGGTTTGTACATGCAGATATCTAGCAAACAGTAAGAGAGAATGTTAAACTAGCTATATTAGATATAATTAATATAGCAATGATAAAAATCACCTATATGACACTAGCTTAAATTGAAAATATGAGAAGGAATTGCACAATTAGATTAAATATTTTATTTAGAATTTAGAATTTAATTATATTATAATCTAGACTTCCATAATTTATTCTATCATCTGGTAATTGATGATACTTTATGAATCAAAATATGTCAATCACATTTACCAATTAGAGGACTCGTATCTCTACAAATACCTTCAAGGTCAAAGACAAAAATAATATGCCATTGTTATTAGTTTATAATTCATACAACTAATAAATTTTTAAATAAATATGTATTATTTATATAAAATTTAACATGATTTAGGCTTTAAATTTGACATTATTTATATTGTTTCAATGCCTTAAATATTTTTGGATTGCAATTGTTTAGATCACGGTACTTTTATACTTTAATTTTAGTCACAAACCTAGGTAACACTAGAAGTAAACGAGCTAGAACTTTTATAAACAAAATTTAAGTTAACATAATTTTATTATAACTCTGCCTCAACAAAACACATATTCTAAAACAATATTAATTCTCACACATTCCGTTTAACTAAACTCTTTATAATAAATAATTATATATATATATGTGTATTTTGAATATGTATGTATGTATGTATGCATGTATACAATTGTATCTGTATATATGATTTTTTCAAATATATATGTATGCATATATACATATATAGATATGTGTGTGTGTGTGTGTGTGTTTGGCATATCATTAAGATTTATTCATAAAATTTCCTTTATTTTAATACATGTTCATATAGTTTGAATGTAGACCATTTTATAACATATATTTAATTATCTATATAACATTTATTTGTGTTATACTTCGTAAAAATTCTTCACTGACTCTTTGTTATGAGTGTGTAGTAAAATACATGAATTCATTTTCTTTATTAGTTATTAATACTTTATATTTTATTGTTATTAATTTTTGTATAAAACAAATATAATTTTACAATCTTTTTCAACAATCCTTATCTAAGTTTTATTAATTACTCTAAATACGTGCTTATTTAAAATTTAATAACAATACTAAGCTATGATCACTTACAAAAATATAATATTATTGAGCGTGCTTATTCTATTTATTTATTTAAAAATCACACAAATAAAAGGTAATTATAACACCAAAATTGCAATTACATATTTAAATATTTAAAATACAAGCAGTTTTTAAGAAGGGAATGCAGGCGACTTGAGAAAAGTTAATTGATTTTGCAGTTTTATAGGAAAACATTCTTTTTGCTCAAAATAAATCAAATATTGCTTCAACACAAAATCCAGAACACTTTTGAAAGATATTCAACAAATGTTTATATCACTATATAAAGAAAATTAAATTATAATTTTGTAAAGAAACAATATTTGATTTATTTTGAGCAAAAAAATTCGCTATAAAAAAACTTTAAGTAACTTGATTTTTCTCATGTCCACTGCATTCCTACATTTAGGGTTGTAATAAAATACAAATAATAAATAAAGATATAATGTATCTATGTATATTTAAATATTAATTGATATATTATATTTATCTGGGAACTTGTTATTTAGATTTTAAATAAGTTAATCTATATAATTTGTTACAAACGTATTCTGAATTAATGGTTTGATAAGCTTATTTATAATTTGGCTCTTTTATATCCATTCGTTTGTAGTTCTGGAAAAATTAACCATAATTTTAAGATTAACAATTGTTCAAGTTGTATGTAGCTTAAAATACTAATTTTTTTAGTACTTTTCAAATTAGTTGAAACGTTTTTTTTCAATATAATATAACATTGTAAAATTACTATATTATAAAGGGTTAGGTATTTATTTCATGAAAATAATTATAAGATGAATTTAATCTTCTATCATATTAAAATTTAACCATAGGTTGACCAACATTCATAACCATAAACACATTACTTATAAAATTTTGTATTTGTTTTATTATTTATTAAAGAAAGAGAAAGGTAAATTAACATTTTTCTAAATATTTTACTATCATCCCCTTGATATATATATATCTTATAACAACTGAGTTATCAGTTGAAATATCGAATATTTGAGCATAATAATCCATTCATGATAATCATATAGTATGTCAATTATGTTTATGTATACATTACAAATAATATAATTTATATTGGTGTGTTATTAATTTACAAAATTAACATCACTCTTACTTCATAAATAAAACAAATAATTTACAAAATGATGTACTTGAATACACTAAACAACCAATTTATAAAGTGGTGAGACAAAAAATTCAATTAGCCTTTACTATAATAATTTCGGTATACCATTAATGCACTTATAATTAAACATGTAAGTAATGTAGTAAAAAGAAAACTCTTTCAATATTTATTCCTATAGCGTATTCATATATTGATATAATTGTTATATTTTGATTTGAAAGCTATACACAGATCTTATTTGTAATAAGTCTGATGATTTCATTAGTACATTTATATCTTTAAAAGATTATTTATTGGTATTCATTTCTGGTTTAAATGATAACTTGGATAAATTAAGGCATTAGGAACTAGAAAGTTAATTGCGACTCAAATAAAAATTACGCCAGGTATAACTATCTTGAGCTAGTTTAATTCATAAACAGAACTAGGGAGTATTTAAGGAACATTTTTTTTCTGGAATTCCCAAGGATTATATATTGTTTTAAGACTAGGTCATTGGGAAAGAGATATGAGTGGCTATAAGCTAATTTATTCTAACTTGTTCCTAGTTTATTAATTTCTCATGAAATTAGAATATTGAATTCTTAGTTTTAGTATTTTAGTAGGTTTCTATCGGACGGCTGAAAGAAGGCTTGCAATAGTAATAATATAGGGTATATACTTTAGCAAACAGATATCATCACATTATCAATTCTATTTAATTGCTGCCCTTAAACATCAGAATGAATACTATTGCACTATCGACGTAATACATCTTTAACTAACGACTATAAGCTTTCGTTGTTGTATTGATAATATTTTGCAAAGTAAACTGAAAAATTAATTTTAAACATTTGCATGCTATTATTAAAAACTATTTTTAAAAGTAAAATAATATTTCATCAATAATGGAAGCAGTTAAAAATATTAAATAAGACAATGTTATTAGATTTAAGTGAAAGTGAACGACGTATATTCATACAATTTTATATTATTAGTTGTTATAGCTTTGACCCTGTATTCTACAGAGATCTTGATTATTATTATAAAAATAATTTTACGAGACCTAATCTCACTGATATGTTTCCTAACTCTACGTTTTTTTGTACAATTAATATATTAATTAATAGTTCTGTTTTTATAACGTATATATATATGTTTTATATTATATCTGAATTTAATGGCTTACGAAATTTTTAAAATTGGATTGTACTAACTATAAATCTAAATGGTAGTAAATAATTCCATACATTTATTTAAATTGGATTAATGGAGAACGCGTGTCAAATAAACACATTTATTTATTTTATATTATAAAACAAATAACCATCTATTTATACCATACATTATTAAAGATAATTATAAGAGTTCAGTATTTCAAACAAGATATTATGAACAGGGTTATTTATGAAATGAATGATTAGAGTTTCAAATTAACTTTTAAATTTTCAAGAAAATATTTAATTCTAATCACAATGTATAATAATATTTTTCTAAGTTAGATTACCGACTTTTAGAAATTAGTTAACTCTGAAAATTTATTTAAAATATCTGCAAACTTGTTGAAAAAAACCAGATTACAATGTATACAATCCCATTCAAAAATCATAAAAATTATATATATGTGCAATCCCAGCTAAATGAGGTCACATATTATAGCTGAATATATTTTTTTGAAAAATAAACTGAAGTTATCTCAATATTTATAATAATTTACTAACAAAAATAGTAATTTGAAGTTTCTAGATTGTAAATACCATTCATAAAATATAAGTACTATAAAAAGACAGTTGTTCTCTCTGATTATAAAAAGATTATTATAATATATAAATAACCACAAATGTAAGTATTCCATATGCAAACATAATGTTTTCAGATTGAATTTTCAATTTTATGACACAGTTAATCTATTATAAAAATTATTCCTGAATTTTATATCAATAAACATTGTGTGGAAAACCTATAGTTTATTTAAAACATTAGTTTATATTATGTGTTTCACTTTTTAAGTTAAGAATATTTAGAAATGGATTTATTACATTAGTGTTAATAGCCTCTCGTGAATAGTTTAATCAATTAATCCCAACTCACTTTTCAGATGATTTACGTATAGCAGTAAAAAGAAAGTTACAAGTATTATTTAAAACCTTTGTTTGATTTATATTAGCGTCATTATAATTGTTGTTGTTTTAAACATGCTAAATCTGCAAAAAATGATAGCTTTCAATTAAGTAAAGCTTAAAAGATGGAAAGATTTTTAAGATATGGATGTAGTTTAATCAAGTATCATATTCAGAAATATAGTAAATAACTATTATACATGGATATTGAACCTTTGACATTTTGCTTAGATTTTCATAGCTCTACTACAAACTTTCCAAGATTAATATGTGTTTCATACGTCCATCACATACTATTAATTAAATTGTGTTTGATGGCCTCAGGCTTTTAAATGTGGTGGGAATATATATTTTCTAGTTTACTATAACGGTGGATAGTGTAAACAAGATTAAAGAAGAATGCTAATATTTACAAACAAAAAAAATTAAATTGTGAAAGTATTTGGTAATGAAGAATGCAGAAGTGTTTAGATTGTCTACAAAATATTTGATTAAATTTGATTAATCCCGTATAAAGTTAAAATATTTTTAATATCCAAAAAGACAATATTTTGATTTATGATCTCCTGAGATATCCTATTTCGTATTTTCAGTTTTAGTAAAGGTTATTTTGAAATTTAAGATTGGAAATATTGAACAAATATAACTTATTTTTAAATGAAATAATAAAAACTATAGCCATTCGAGTTTAAAAAATAGTTATATTAAATTACCTAAAGATTTTAATAACGTGTATGAATAATAAGCACATTTAAAAAGTTCAAGCATTATGATTATTTTTATTTCAATTTATAAAATTATAAATTTTTAAAACTACTTATCATTGTTAAAATCGTTTTAACTAAATTATTTCTCATTATAAAAATGTTTTACTGTTGTTCTTGTCAAATCAATATCATGGGTTTTATAAAATATATATATTTTCTAAATGTTATCAGCTAAACTATAATATTTCCCCAAAATCAAACCTAATGTTTGAAACTATTTTTATTATGAGTAATGCATTTTTTTAAACTATACTTATATATATTTTTTTAAATATTCCATAGTAGATAAATGCTTAGTTTTCTGGCTACTTGATGGATTATTGACAGACAATTGCTTAAATAGATCATCAGAGATTCACTAGGCTCTAAAAAGATATTTTATTTAAGTAGATAAAGAGAATTGTAAAATCTGACTAAGATTTATTCCTGAATACTCTATTTTTAGTTACCAAATATTACGTGTCTGTAATAATTTATAATGTCATATTATATAGAAGGGCAATGTATTTCCAGGGAAGATGAATTTTGTGAAAATTTAATATATAAAATACTAATAGGATTAGTTAATTTAATAATTATTACTAGTAATATATTATTTTATATATCATTATTAGTAATATATTATTTATATATTATTATTAGTAATATATTATTTATATATCATTATTAGTAATATGTTATTATTATTTTATATAATATTCAAGAAATCTGAAATGAAAGTTTTAAATTCTGTATAAATTTATGTATTTTTATTTGAGTAAGGCTATTTATACTCTCCTTCTATTATTTTTATAATAACACTTTCTTTTCTAAGGTTATAAGCAAATTAATGTAGTGGTAGATATACACGTATTATAATTATTGAAAAAAATATTACAATAATTGCCTTTTACTAGAGGTGGACTATAGAGCCAATAAGCGGGATAATCAGCCTCACTGAAGCCTGTCAATATAAAACATGTCCCTTGAATCTCAGTTAGATACACAATTGGTATTTACAACAATGTAAATGGCATTTCGTCTATGTAGTTAAATTCAGGCTTACCACCATCGTATTGTTTATTTAAATACTAGTCCTCTTAATCAAAGTCAATCATTACCTTAGTTTGATAAAATATGTTGATAGTTTTACTTTATTCTTAACATTCTAATTAGTATTAGCATAAGAACAAGTTTCAATAATAAGGTAAAAATTATATTAGTAAATAATAGTATATACAGCGTTTGATATTATTTTAAGGCTGTATACCTTTACTTTCTATCTATATACCAAATAAAATTACGAAAATTTCTATAGAACATTACATTTCCAACACTTTCTTTTATCACTCTGGAAATAGTCTTCGTTATCTTGGTCCAATTTTTTTCTAAGAGAATCTGAAATTTGAAATGTATGTAATATAATTAATATTTATGGCTATATTGCCTAGATAAGCATATATATATATATATATAATAAAAATAGAACCAATGTAAATTAGTCAAACCCAATATTCAAAAATCTATTTCTATTATACCTAGGATATTGTAATCCACATGCCAGTAAGTTTAAATAAAACTGAAGCTAGAGTAAAATTAAATTGCATCTATTCACTGTGAAATTATTAAATAATTCAGTTTAATGTTTATAAAGATAATCCAGTAAGTTTTTGTAATACCCTACAGTTATAAGTGTGAATGATGTTTTAAGAGCCAATAATCTTCTCATATCTTGCCAATGTTCCGATAGTTAATTAATTGCTACTTCCCTTGAATAAAATACTCCCATTAGTTTGTGATGAGTGTATTGGAGATTATCTACTAATAAGGTAAAAGACGTATTATTTTTTAACGACATATTGAAATAAAATTTACAATTATCATCATTAAATCAAACTTAGATTAATTAAATGAAAAAAACAATGAAATGTTAAAGCTATTGATACGGATAAGAATAATATAGCGCAAATTAAACTCACTAATTGTTTATACTTAATTTACCCCCAAAAAGTTATTTAATTAAACGTATAAATGTTTTGGAATTGCTGATCAAATAGAGACATGGATCAAAACTAGAAGAATGTTTCTCTTCAAATTAGAATCTTAATATTTGTGCGTGATCATTTTCCTAGGAAATTTAGATTAAAATATAAGTTATCTATAAACACAATAAAAATGTCGGGATCCACTTTATATGAAGGCACCAAACATCAGGGATTCTCTCTGATAATACCTGCAACTTTTTTCTTCCCTATAGCTGACAGACTCTCACAAAGATCCTTTATGGGGTTCACCTTCTGGTTTCAAGCCATTCGCCCAAATGAGAAGCATACGGAAGCCATGTTCTTTGTAGCTTGAAGAACCTAGGCATTTAGACCGAAAACAGATTTTAATTCCGTTAATTATTGCCAGTTTAAATTATAATTCTGAGTTTCATATTCATTCATCATTCATTCATTCATTCATTCATTCATTCGTCCATTACTTCATTCATTCATTTGTCCATTACTTCATTCATTCGTCCATTACTTCATTCATTCATTCGTCCATTATTTCATTCATTCATTCGTCCATTATTTCATTCATTCATACATTCATTCGTCCATTATTTCATTCATTCATACATTCATTGGTCCATTATTTCATTCATTCATACATTCATTCGTCCATTACTTCATTCATGCATTCATTCATTCATTCGTCCATTACTTTATTCATTCATTCATTTGTTCGTTACTTCAATCAATCATTCATTCATTCATTCATTTATTTGTCCGTTACTTCAATCATTCATTCATTCATTTGTCCGTTACTTCAATCATTCATTCATTTGTCCGTTACTTCAATCATTCATTCATTCGTCCGTCCGTTACTTCAATCATTAATTCATTCGTCCATTACTTCAATCATTCATTCATTCGTCCATTACTTCAATCAATCATTAATTCATTCGTCCATTACTTCAATCATTAATTCATTCGTCCATTACTTCATTTATTTATTTATTCGTTCATCCATTACTTTATTCATTCATTCGTCCATTACTTTATTCATTCATTCGTCCATTACTTTATTCATTCATTCGTCCATTACTTTATTCTTTCATTCGTCCATTACTTTATTCATTCATTCATTCGTCCATTACTTTATTCATTCATTCATTCGTCCATTACTTTATTCATTCATTCATTCGTCCATTACTTCAATCATTCATTCATTCGTCCATTACTTCAATCATTCATTCATTCGTCCATTACTTCAATCATTCATTCATTCGTCCATTACTTCAATCATTCATTCATTCATTAGTCAATTACTTCAATCATTCATTCATTCATTAGTCAATTACTTCAATCATTCATCAGTCCATTACTTCAATCATTCATCATTCATTTGTCCATTACTTCAATAATTATTTCATTCATTAATTCGTCCATTATTTCATTCTGCTATGAGCCAATTATAGAAAATATCACCAATCAAAGAATACTGGTCAACACTCTCCAATTAACTTAAAAGTAACCGATTATTAAAGAAAATAAATATCAATAATAAGCTAGGATTTTTTTTAATGATTTGGGAGAGCTTAAGTATAAGTCGAGACCACAACTTTTGGGGTACATCTTCGTGCAACACTTGTTTGAATTACACTTTGCTAATACTATTATGAGTTAATGGGAATTAATGTGTGGTTAGGAATACACAATGCTCAGAAGGTCTAACTAATTATTAATCACCCTTTATTGAAAATCAGAAACATTTAAGTTGGATTTTAATTTAAAATGTAGCTCTTTATTTAGGATTCTGTTATTCATTTTTAGCACCGCGTTTTACTACCCGTTTGGGTTATATGCTTATATTCTAGCCACGTAAATGGTTTTAGGGATAAGTAAGATTGTATTTATAGGAAGTGTACTCGCGGGAAGGAAGAGTGAAAAATCATGTTGTAAAACCACCCTCAGTAGACCCGACTGATATTCGAACCTTGATCTCCACGTCACCAGTAGTCTAGTCTACTTCAACAGTAGCACTTTAGATTAAGCGCACACCAAAGTGGGTTTCGTAGACTGATTAAAATATGATTATTTAAATATGTATTATTTATTAGAATAAAAACAATTTTGGTCATAGATTTGTCAACTTTAAAAATATAAATTCTTGTTAGAATATGATGGTCCTAAACACTTAATAACACATTCTTCTTCTTATAGATCCAATAGACTTAACCAATACACATGAAATTAAATCTCTTTTATATCATCAGTAGGCGCTCTTGCCCCAATTTGTGTCCTAATTCTCTTTAAATAATGAGTCACCTGTGTACTGGTGTTCTATGGCGTGAATTTGTTCCTCTGTGAAAGCCCAGTGATAGGCCAGTCTTTTCCATTCTCCCTCATTGAGATGTTTGTAGGCGAGACGCCAGAGGAGCTGTCGTAGCCTATTGTTGGTGTCCTGCGTCGGCCCTTCTTCCATGGGTCGTCTACTCCTTACAGTGGCGCTAGTATCACCACCCTCTTCCTCCTGGTCACACAGAGAAGAAACAATGTGGCTAAGGGTTAAACCGAGTGTTCAATTCAAAAGGATTTTAAGAGGAGGTGTATACATGTGTGGCCTACCTCCCAGAGACAACTTTAGTTAGAGCCCTATATTATATTATCTAATATAACTGTATTTTTACTACCACGTCTTTCTACCAGTTTGCTTTATTCTCTTATGTACTAATTAGCCTATTGATAATCGGTATAAGAGAGAGGTTATATATATAATAGGTGTAAAAGCTATTGCATGGAAGGAGATTGCAAAAAAAAATGGAAAAACTACCCTCAGTAAACCTGACCAAGATTTGAACCTTGATCTCTCCTTCATCGTCAGTCAAATCATCTATGAGAGTGACGCTTTAAATTATTCGGCCACCAAAGTGGGTAATGGTTTAGCTAAGTTATATTTTATTCATTAATTTCTTGATAACTGTCACAATATATATTATTGTGACATGTTAATAATGCGTTTTTATCCCAGAGAAACCTGAGTCATTATCTATAAAATAAACTATACTTTTAATTTAAACTCCCGTTCTTGATTAATGTCAATATTCCTAAATAGGGAATAGATACAAAATATGCTCTTTGGCACAAATTTATGTCAAAAGATTGGAATGAATTGCTTTCGCCATTATTATTTTGGTGGAGTATCAATAAATATACATAACATTTTAGAAAAAGAATGCTAGTTTTATTTTGTATAACGTATTTAATTCGTCATTAGCCAAAAATCCACAAAAAGTCCATAATATTTTTAAGAATGCATTCATTTTCCCAGCTCCTTTAAGATTCAATTCTTTTAACATTCATTTTGATTAATAACGATTATTTTTATAAAACAAAAGACACTTAAACGTGCATCATCCCATAATAATGTATTATTGCGTGGAAACTCCTCATTACTGACTTTAAAGATAAAATATATTAAACCTATACACTATTTTAATAAAAACTCTTACCTTTTTTTTTGATGTATCAGTTTTTTTGTTTTTATTAATCGTGTACTTATTTTAAAACAAAATTACAAAGACTTATGTGTAGTGGATTTGACACATTTTTTGTATATAATATTTTAGGTGAAACTGATAATAAATTTCTGACTGTGAAAAATTATTAAGCTTAATTGGAAAATTTTGTCTTGTTGAATAGTTTTTTCATTCTAAAAATGTGCTATTTAATTATCTAACCGTTAATAATAGCAATGATGATTTAATTATCCAAAATATTTTGTTGTGAGATATTTACTACTAGCGAACCATTAACACACGCAAGAACAAATAGTTCGAAGCTAAGTATAAAATACTTGTTATTTAATTAATTTTAAATTGAAATAATTGGTATATTATTGTTTGTAAACACATCATTTTATGTTAGACTAGACCCTTCCCCTAACAACCCTCCCCTCCACCCGCATTATTATTTTCAACACACATATTGAAGAATCATCATAGGCTCTACCATAAAATATGAGTGACTATCGACATTTTTGTGAGGAATAAATTCAATTTTCAAAATAAAATATAACCTATGTTACTCGCTGATAATGTAGTATTATATTGGTGAAAGAATTTTTAAAATCGGTTCAGTAGTTTTTGGGTTTATCCATTACAAACCAAAAACAAAATCAAATATTTCCTCTTTATAATATTAAGTAATTATATATTTATTCATACGTGGAATAAATTAGTAGTGTTAAACCAACGAACAAACTTTTTTATTTCGATTACATTTGCACTCATGGTAAAATAAAGTTCGGATAAAATGGACCTTTAAGAACATGGTAAAATTTGTTTTAGTGGCTATTATTTGCGACTGTTTTATTAGTAGTTTCAATCTAAAGGAATTGATAATTATCTTTTAAAAGTGAAAGCTACAAGTAGAATGGTTATGAATATTTTTTTAAATCACTCAAATTCTCTTTTTAAAATAATAGGACTGTAGGATTTTGTGCAAATAATTTTATGTCACATGTAGATAATTAGAGATAAGGAAATTTAAATTTAGATTAATTCTACCTGCATTTGCGTGGAAATCTACACTAATGTTATAAAGAGGAAAGATTCGATTTTTTGTTTGTAATGGATAAACTCAAAAACTACTAGACCTATTTAAAAAAAAATTCACCAATAAAATGCTACATTATCAGCGAGTAACATAGGTTATA
Organism: Timema californicum; assembly: GCA_902141385.1. NCBI lineage: Eukaryota > Metazoa > Arthropoda > Insecta > Phasmatodea > Timematidae > Timema > Timema californicum. The sequence continues at coordinate 42,744 of CABFOW010000454.1, read as the reverse complement.
TTTCATTTTGAAAATTGAATTTATTCCTCACAAAAAAGTTGATAGTCACTCATATTTTATGGTAGTCTATTATGATTCTTCAATATGTGTGTTGAAAATCATTATCAGCGAGTAACATAGGTTATATTTCATTTTGAAAATTGAATTTATTCCTCACAAAAATGTTGATAGTCACTCATATTTTATGGTAGTCTATTATGATTCTTCAATATGTGTGTTGAAAATAATTATGTGGGGGGTGGGGCGGGGGAATTGGCAAGGGTCTAATTAGTTTATAAATCATTTATGAAAAACAAAACCTTAGTCTATCCTACCAGAATTCGAACCCATTCATCCCCGGTATCTGTAGTCAAGGCTTTTCGGGAGGGACACCTTGCTGCCTTTTCCTACATATTACATTTCCATCATTATTTTTTGGCATCCTCAATTACTACATACGCAATGTCTAAACAAATTCACTTAAGACTGTATTGATATTATACTTAAAGGAATGGTTATTTTATCTATGCATGATCATTATTTTACATACTTTAATTAAACTGATTGTTGGTTAGATATGAATTAAAAAGTGTAAATTTACACATATACATTTTTTAAATTTCAAAATTTAGCTTAATTTCATTTATTCAATTTCATTTATTCAATTTTGGCTTTACATATTACTACCCACTCGAGTTAACTGCATATGTATAAATTACGCAAATGTGTTATGGATCAGGAAGGTTGATTTTTTATAGTTTGTACCCTCATTTGTAGGAGGAAATGGAAAACAATTAGTAAAATTCACCTTCTGTAGACTAAAAAAGGATTATAACCCCAATATCACCGTAATCAGTAGTCCAATTTAATAATAGATAGCTTTGACTATGCATTCTTCGAAGAGTATAAGGTTTTAAATAAACATTAGGGAATAATTAATGTGGTATTAAAACTTATCAAAGCAATTTATTAGATAAATTATTGAATTGCTGAGTAGTTGTTAAAATATATTTTTTTAATTCTAAGTATTGGTTATTTACACAAGTAAAAAAAATATTAAAAATAATTAATCATCACTATCAATTTATAATTTTTTTTACTGTATAATATATTCTTGATTTAAAAATATTTAAATTAATCTCCCTCCATATTTGGGGATTTTATCAAGTCTCCCTACTAAGTTTTATAACATCTAGACTTTTTTTAAAATATCTAATTCCTAATTCCTTTACGAAATGTCTACGAACACACAACTATCATATTTTAAAAACTTATTCAAACAACAAATATTCTAAATAACATTTAGGGGAGTAAACACTGAACCAAAATATATTGATCTCAAATTTTCATGCATTATTAAAGGTGCATTACAAACAAGGTGAGTGTCTAAATCTTCGACTCGGGAAAAACCTAATAATATATTTGTGTTATAATTTAGACTAAATTTTTAAAATTATATTACCACTGACATTACTGATATTGAAGCTGTATTTAAATTAAACTTTGGTTGTGATAAAGTAAATATATTTTTGGTTAACGAGCTATTTATTTTTTAAATTTAATATGATACCCTATCCACTTAGCATTTCTCCAAATGGGTTCATACATATTATATTAAATAAATATAATATAATTAATAATGTTAGAGTATTTTGAATTTTTTGATGACGCATGCATGAAAAAAACCCTTTTCATTTAATTATAGATTTTTAAATACACCTTCTACAGTATTAGTGAGATAAGTTTTAGATTTTTAATTTTAGTAGGAATATTATTTAGGGGAAGTTTAATGATAATTTATTTTTTGAAAGTCTGATGTTGTTATGGAATGAATTTAACAAATTTTTTATCAAATATTGATAGTTGGTAAACAGTTTCATGTTTATTAAGTCTATACTCCTTTTTGAACGAAATTGAATTCCATGCTAGCTTATTGTCAATGAATTTTTTATATCTTATAAAAAAAACTTCAATGGGCTAGATAAGAAATTAGGTAAAATCATGTCGACCATTAATTTTCTTAATACTACTGTATACTAGTTTAGTTTGATCTAAAATTGCCATAATTTGATGTAAATACAGTATATCGTAAGCGTTATAAAAAAGAAGAGAACAGCAAATACAGTTTATATACGTCTTACTCTTAAACAGATATTTGGGATATGTACGTCATTGAGCGCTTGTGAAATTAATTGGTTTATGTGATAATAGAAGTGTCTTTGGTATAAGTGTGTAAAAATAAATAAAACCATATATAAAATAATGAAACTTCTTAAAACACACTTGTTTATTCATAAGGATTATTAACTAACTAGTAATTTTGGCTACGTTAATTCCAACTAAGGTAACGTTAATTAAATCAGCACTTTCAATAAACCTAATCCTGAAAGATCTATAACCAATCTTATATACAATAAGAGCGATTATTCAAAGACCAGTAATATGACAGGAAACTAGAAAACTCTCGAGTTTGAACAATAGTCAAGGCCTTATCATTGAGCACTTGAACGTTGGCTATCAAATACTATGAGTTATAATTGATTTATAAGCTTTCAGGTATTTGTTAGGATAAAAATAAATAATTTTCCGTATGTCTTTAAATAATTTTAAAAATCGGATGGGGATATATTCTCGTTTACTATTAAAGGGAGCAGTCGTACGTTGTCTGAATACACTATGACCCTATCTAATATGCTACAACTAAACAAGATAGGCTTGCTAATTTTCAGGTTAAATACTTTAAATAAAAATCGTCTATATAAAATTATTGATAGGTTAGTAGTTTCCTTATAAAATCAGCAAACACCTATTGTTGGAGGGTGGTTAATTGCAACAACATCTAGAAAAGAAATCAACATGTATAAAATAATATTAAAACAACTTGTGCTATCACCGTTTCTGTGATCGTAGTCAGGGTGCATGCTAGGGTACCTACTGGTTGAGGGTAGTCTAACCGGGCGGTCTTGATGATCATATCAACAATAGCTGTGAAACTTCCTCTGGCCGCTATGTATAATGGTGTCTTCCCACTCTGCAACACAAGGGAATAAGCCCACAAGCTGTTGTGAAGAGTATTTTGATTTGGCCGATAACTGCTTCCCAGTTTGGATCTCATCGTGGTTTAAATGATCAGAAATGGTGAATTGGGTTACGGTAGAAGAACCGCATTGTTATTAATTAGCGAGAAGAAAAAGATTGGACTAAAAGTATTAATGTGAGCAAGCGTTCTTGATTCCCCATACACTGTAAACCCTCACTTTTTGGTGTTATGTAAATAAACACGTGATAAAAGAATTTGTTTAGCACCGCCACTATATTAAACTGTTGCCCAGTATTATTGTAAAACGTGTATTATGTTATTTTTTTATTTAAATATTTGATATATTGGTAACCTGTTCTTTTTGACCAATGTCTGCTCCAGCAGCAAGTAGAATTTTACATATCTCAGTGTAGCCTTGTTCAGCCGCAATATGTATGGGACATTGCATTCTCTGAAACATAAATCAGTTTTTAAGATGTGAAACCAGGACATGGATGTATATATAAATAAATTATAAATATTGAAAGGGTACAGCTACAAAGATAACGTTCAGAGAATTGGAAAATATTATACTAGTTACTTGAGTAATTTTTTACACCATTTTTGCTCTGAATTATTAATAGAAATAGTCCAAAAATCAACCTACTGAAAGTATCACATGACAGCACATGAGATACAATAGTGTAATAATATTTTCACTGAAACATAATCTGATTTTAACAGTTTGAACGTTTTTATAAAGAATTTTTAAATTCAAACCTAAGCCAAAGTGATTATTAGAAATCAGATAGTATTTGATTTGTTGTATGTAAACTCAATTACAAGTTGGCCTTTATCAGTTTCTCAACGAAACTGATTTAAAACATGCTAGGGTACTGGCTTCATTGAAAAATTTAAAATTGACTGATTAATAAATGTCTAATATTAAATTATAAACACACATGTAGACCTTTATTTATACATACAGTACATAGTAAATAAGACGATTTCTAGAACTATATATATTTAAAACTCAACCACCATAATATTTTTGGGAAAAAACAACTACTTACCACATTAACCTCGTTCAAAGCAGCACCTTTAGCAATAAGTAGCTCAACAGTATCAAACTTATCGGCCTGACAGGCCAAATGAAGTGGCGTACTACCATTCTGAAAAAAAACCACTTAAAAATGCAAAGTTTCTTTACCGAGTAAAAATTCTTTATCCCAACATTGGACTTGAATAAAGTGAAATAAACGCTTATTTTACACTCAGTAGATTATAAACAATATTGTTAATATTGATACTTGGCACAACTTATTTAATAGAATTCAGTATTTAAAGCTATGTATTTATTTTTAGTGACCTGGCGGTCTAGGGGTAAGGTGTCACACTTCTGTGCTGGCGGCCGGGGTTCAATCCTCGGTCCCGGCATATATTTATCTGATTACCAAACCCTTCCTTCACCTCTGACTAATCATCCTACCATTACATATTAGCGTAAGTGCGTACAACCCGAACGGGTAGTAAGACGCGGTGCTAATAATAATAATAATAATATTTATTTTTAATTTATTTACCTGGCTCTTACAGTTGATGGAGCTACCATACTGAATGAGAGTCTCAATGATGCCTTGACACCCAAGGTTGCTAGCAAAATGGAGAGGAGTATGGCCTTTCTAAAATAAAATAAATACAGTGCCACCAAAATTATTGTGACTACACTATTAAAACCATTAATATCAATTTGATTTCCATTAAATTGCTATTTCAACATTTTATATAGTAAATATAAAAGTGATATTATTTTAATATTGTTTCAAACTGATGAAGTGTTTGTCAGAATATACATATCTAGCTTTGTTCTGATACAAATATTGAATAAATACTTTAAATTTACTATACAAACTTTTGAATTAGCTAAATAGTTTAAGGTCAACCATCAAAAATATTCTATTCTATTATGGGTCTATTCAATTTTGAATCACTGACCTCATGATGGAGAGAAAAATGTCCAAAAGCTTTAAATATTATTAAAGCTGCCTAATAAAATGTCTTATAGCCCGTTGGAAAGAAGCTATTTTCTAACTATATTACTAATCTGCCGTATTATTTGCATAAGACGAGCCGAGCCATCTGTGACAGCTGAAAAAAGATATTATCTGAAAATTCCCTTACTCATACCTTAGGTTATGTCACCTATAATGGTCACCTTCGATGAATGTTATCCCTAATTATATAATAAAAATAATACATTTGGAAACTATTTTCAATGTCGACTTCAAAATTAGTCTACCTGACTGCTCTTTTCAAGTACATTTGACATAATCTAGAGGCAGAATTCAATCATGAATTTATTCACCATATTCTCTGGATCTGGTTTACTTCCACTCTGCATCAACAATGATACGATGTCCGTCTGTTGACTTTCGGTAGCTATGTGGAGAGGAGTGTTGCCATCTTCATCTCTAAAGTCAGTGTCGGCACCTTTCTGGACCAACGATTCTACGACATCATAATTCCCTCTTTCACAAGCTGCATGAAGAGGTGTTCTTCTCATCTGAAGTATTGGGGAATGGAAAAGAAATCAGTTTACATTGAGCTTTGTGGCAGTTAAGTTAAGTTTTGAAGCGGAAATAGCCGATTTAATTTTACAATATATAAGTGTTGCAAATGTATTTGTCTGCTTACAAGCAGATTTTACCTAAAAAACTGATAACAATTAATACATACATAATTATAGAAACACATTCTATCAATAAATGTTTTAAATAAGTTTTTGGTAGTAAGAAGTTATTTTATTATATGTTTACCAATTTTCGTATAAATGTTTCTCTTAGGCTATAAATTCAAAAATACAAGATTTTTACTAAAATAATAATAATAATAATTTAAAGTTAACAGCCACATTATTAAAAACAATCTCTTATCAAATAAACTACAATTCGACACGCATAATTTTAAATAATATGAATCAATATGTGAAAATAATAATTAAGGAGTAGTAGTTGTTGGATAGGGGATGTATTCTTGAATACACTCAAACCTATCTCATATGGTTTTCCCATTTAACGTTGCTTAGAAAACCATACCTGTTCGAAAATGCACTCAGGAATACAGATCCAGGATAGATAAGGCGTGACTAAGGTGCTACCATCATATGAGGAGAATAAAGGAGAAGAAGCGACCAAGTAACAGGTGGATGAAGGAAGTTTAGATAAGTGTGGAGGAAAGAGAAGAAGATTGTTTCATTGTGGAAGAGGAGAGGTAGTGAAAATAAACGATACGTTGGACCGGCTCATGTTCCAACCATACCAAGCCAGTGACTAGAAACTGTTCGTGATGATGTTGATTATGATTCTTTTAAATAAAATGTTGTTTTGTTACTATTCACTAAAATAAAATGATAAAATGTTTTGTATTTGCAAGATATCCTATAAATGATTAAGAACAGTTTTAAAATATGTTATAAGATTTGAAATCCCCTTTTTTTTATAAGCTAATATTACATAAAATACCTCCAAATATATATTTTTAACTCATATACATAATTAACACTATTCTTTATTAAATTAAAGGATTACGTGTTTTTCTGAAGTGGTTCGTTGGAACGAGTTAGTGGAGATCATTTCAAATACGTACTGAAATGTTTACTTGAAGAGATGTCTTACTGACCTTATTAGGAGCATCCACTTGAGCTCCAGCCTCCACTAGCCTAGTGACCACTTCAAGATGGCCACCATGCGCACCGTGATACAGCGCCGTCTGTTTGTCGCAATCGGCTGCATCTACCTTTACGTTCTCAAGAGTGTCTAGAAGATAGTTAACTACATCTAGTCTGTTGTTACGAGCTGCGCACGTGAGCAACGTATATTGTCGCTGGAAAATTAATAAGATTTATTTTAAATTTACCCTTATCGTTTTTCTAAAAGTATTTATGGTATTAACATCGTTATTCTTAACCTCAAATAAATATAAATCTATTTTAAATGTGGTTTTTGATTAATTCGCGAGTATATGTGTTCTAAGACAAGGTACTTTGGAAGATATTGGGTTCCAAAAGAAAAGAAGATACTGGGGAGTGGAAGAAGTTAAATGATGATGAGTTACATAATCTGTACCCATCACAAGGGATAATCAATTCTCAAAGATTACCGTGAGCAAAACATGAAGCGCAAATGGATGAATCTAGAACTTTGTTCTAGGTATTGATTGGCAAACCCAATGAGATGAGGTCATTGGGGAGAACTATACTCAGATGGGCGGATAATATTGGAATATACCTGAGAAATAGTCCAGTACAGCTCATTACAGCCTTACTTAAGATAGGGATAGGTGGCGTACCTTTGTAAGTGTGGCAATGAAATTTCGAATTCATAGTGCCATTGATTATGTAAGTTCATGTCCACTTTAGTTGACAAAATTTTGTTTCACCCCGTTTCAATACCTATTAACATATTTAATCATAGATTTTGAGTATTGGGGATGCGTAAGCTAAGAGTTTAAGGGATAAATATCCACATTTTCATGGATTCAGATTGGAAAAACATTGAGGAAACGCCACCTTCAACACATCCAACATGAATTTGAGCACCATCATTCATTTCCCCAATAAAACAAACTAAATGAGATGGACATTTGGATTACACGCCCCCTAGTGTGAGTCTTATTTCCTAAATTATCATTTCTGTAAATATTACTTTTTTGAACTTTTATTATTATTTAAAGTTAGTATAAGAAACAATTTTAATGATATAACTTTGCAGGAAGCTTTTATTTTTCCACTGAGTTAAACTACTAGTTAGTGCAATACGCATGTTTAATATTCCAATGGAGTAGAGATGATCGGCTATACTATTTATAGTAAGTTTACAAGTATTTGCATGCATAATAAGCGATCAACTATTTGGGAAAGAGCTCCCATGGTCCAACCTATTGATATTTAACCCTGGTCATCGAAATACCAGCCTGGATGAGCTTGACATTTTTGTCGACGTACTTACTGATGCATTTCACACAGAAGGACAATTTTATCTAAGAATAAAGTATATTTGACGATTTTTATATGTCAATTATTAATAAATTCTGGGTATAGTATTTATGGCAGCGTTTATTAATATTCTTACATTTTTAAATATATTAAATCACATTTCCTATTAATAGAATATAAATAATATATACATAATATAATACTTTTGACTAAAAATTAATTTTATTGATAATTTACATACGTTATTTTAACTTATTGAAACTAGATTACAGCTCACATTTATATTAGTAAGAAAAAATTAATTTGTATTATTTATTGATTTAAGTTTGTTGATAGCTACCAGGGTTAACTGACCTTTTAGAAGGGTCAATTTAACCTCTTGCAACTCTACTATTAATTTTATATATTAATCTTTTTAATAATATTATAAATTAACTAACGTAGATTCTATAATAGGCCAATAGTAAAAATAAATAAGTCAATTTTATTCTCAGGGATGTTTTTGGTTAATAAAATTAAAATAAACATTTTATAAAGCCTATATGCTTAATATCCTCTGATCTTATGCTTCTTGTAATTAATATATTGTATTCTTAAAAGGGCTTATTTAAACTCTTATTCAAATGAGATAACACTTTCTAAATAGCAACACAATACTCCTCTTTAAACTCATTGGAATAGATACTCTTTATACTCATTGGAATAGATATATAAAGGTTTACCTATAAAAATTATGTTTAGCTTTGTATATTTTCACTACTTATAACATTAATGGATTTCACTGTAAAAATATATTAGATATTTTATTTTCTAGATATTCGGTTTTTTTTTCCGTGGTTATTTTGTTTTTTCCTACTTCTGTGTTGTTTTTTCTTCCCCTTGTTATCTTAACATTATCATGAGTAGCTGAATGGGAGCAGTATTGAGATGGATAGCGCCCTGTTTGCGGTGGTTTGGCGTAGTTGTCTATTCTCATTTAAAATGGTACAAGAAAAAGCCATTACTAAGCTCGAAATAAGTTATGAGCTTGTTGGTTATGTTACACAGACGTTAGTTATCTACGTTCAATTGATGTGATTAGATATATTGGATAGGAATATCAGGTCAATATGTAAACCAATGATAAATATATATTATCTGCACGGTAAGAAATGAATGGAGGGTGTCGGTAATATTTACTACCCATCTGGACTCATATAATTTGTTATACCTTAGTGTATGAGACGAGAAACGTACACGAATTTTCGTTTAGAGAAAGTGGAAACAAAATTAAGAAAAACAAAGTACACTCCTATGAGATTCAATCACAGGCCAACCAGACAAATAAACTAACTTCATGTTTTGTTTGTTATTGATTTAAATTTAAGGTTCCTTAATATCTTATCTCAGTGTTTTTTTAATTCATGTTACGTCAAAAAAATTGTTATTCTTTTAAGTGTATTTATTCAAAAAATGTATATATTGTTAAATTAAAATACATATAGTTATTGTTAACAAAAACAGTTGTCTTCAAATATGTGTTAATAAATATATCTACATAAATATTTAGTGTTTATTAAATTTAAAAAAATGCTCTTGTTAATATTCTTTTAACTTTAAAATTATTATTACACAGAATTCATAATTTATTTGTATGTATAATTTATGATAATAAAACTAGGAATGAACTCGTTATTCCGTAAATATATCAGTCATTATATAACCACGTTTATGAAATATAAACCCATCTTGACATTTTAATGTATCAAAAGGTTACAGTTCCACTATTTATATCTTGCGTTAGCAGATAAAAAAAAAGAGTTTCAAAGTAGTAAGACCTCCCAGTCCAATTCACCCCTTCCACGTGGACTTTACAAATGATTTGTAATTAAGAGACTCTCTTTGAGAACATTTCTAAGAATTCTGTTTCTCGAGGCGTTAATATTATTCCGTAAATCTGGAAACGTAATTTTAAAATTATTTTCTACGAAAACCTCCCTCAGATGAAATGACAAGGGAAATGAACCTGACAAGCTAATTTACCACCTGCCACCAATCAGATGAAAAAGAGGAAACTAATTTAAATTTTGAAATCAAAGAAGTTAATTTAATATGTGGTAATTGCATTTCTTTATTAATATCAATCCCGATGGTAAAAACTTTAAAAATTAAATGATACTAAAATAAAAAAGGATCTTAATTTTTGTTTTTAATTTTGTCGATTAAAACACAACATATTTGATTCTGGCACTCTGATTCAATTTCCGATACACTCTTTGTATATCCAGTTTTAAAGACTATTCTACAATTGTCATAGCATAGTCAATATTAACATTTTCTATAATATTGTAAGATTTTGTTTCATTATATTAATTATTAATAATATAATGACCTAATTTATTAATTTAAGTTTATTCTATTCTAACAAATGTTTTAGCATTCTTTCTCACTATGTTAATAAAAAAATAATTTAATTTAATCCAAGCAAACTTTCTAACATTCTTTCTCACTTACATATTATATTAATAACATTTTCAAATATATTTTAAAATGACAGTTGGATACGGTAAACTATCCTTCTTCCAGATGTCATTTTTCAATCTATTCGAACAGGGCTCATTTACGGACGATCTCAGTTTTTATAAATATTCCTTTAACGAGCTTCGAATTGCACATATAATTTAGTTGTGTTGAGTTGCTTTCTTCCAAAATTAAAAATTTATTTTCAAATTAGTGATATGTTCCAAATTTTATAAACGTTTATAAGACATTTTTCAAAATGTTTTTGATTATTTCAATTACCTCTTTCCGAAGATAGACAGTATTTACATCCCAAAAGAAGGAAATTTTTCAGCAATATAGTAAATTGGTAATTTATTAAAGAGTTACGCAAGGATTAATTTATAATTTTATCCCCCTAACAATAATGTTTTTTTATGTGGGGCTATAATTACAAAAAATGCAACATGGTAATACAAACTGTAATGACTTAAGAACACCTGAATCTGGAAGAACCAGTATTTCTTACAATTTAATAGAGCTCATAAAAATGCACATAGATTAATACAAAATTCAATGAGGAATACTTGAATAGAATTTTCAAGTTTTTCAAGAAGATATTTCCTTAGCTCTAGACCCGCCTCAGTGGCATAGTTATTATTATTACCACCGCGTCTTACTACCCGTTCGGGCTATACGCACTTACGCTAATGTGTAATGGTAGGGTGATTGTGAGATGAAATGAAGGACCTACAGTTTAACGTGGAATCCGAACCACGGTGGAGGCCTGGCATTCCTCACATTCACAAGATGTCTTGTCAGAGGTGAAGGAAGGGTTTGGTAATCAGATAAATCTTTGCCGGCACCGAGGATTGAGCCCCGGCCGCCAACATAGAAGTCTGACACCTTACCCCTAGACCACCAGGTCACCTCAGTGGCATAGTTGGCTAACACGCTTGTCGTGTTGAGCTCGAATGCTGAGGACGGGGAAATCGAGGTTCGAATCTCGGTCGGGTGAACTGAGGGCAGTTTTTCCTAAATGGTTTTCCACTCTCCCTCCACGCAAATGTGGGTTCACTTCCTCTAATTAAACCTTCCCAATTCCTAATCCATTAGAGTAATTAGTACTTAAAGCGTACAACCCGAACGGGTAGTAAGACGTGGTGCTAAATATCATTACTTAGCTCAATATATCTTGGTTGGTGACCTGGTGGTCTAGTGGTAAGGTGTCAGACTTCTGTGCTGGCGGCCGGGGTTCAATCCTCGATCCCGGCACAGATTTATCTGATCACCAAACCTTTCCTTCACCTCTAACAAAACATCTTGTGAATGTGGGGAATGCCAGGCCTCCACCGTGGTTCGGATTCCACGTTAAACTGTAGGTCCTACATTTCATCTCACAATCACCCTACCATTACACATTAGCGTAAGTGCGTATAACCTGAACGGGAAGTAAGACGTGGTGCTAGATATTATTACTTAGCTCTATATATCTTGCTTGTCTCTTACCTTGTTTACCGCTGATACATTCGCTCCACAGTTGATGAGGAGTTCGACGGCATCCTTATGTCCATGCCAAGCCGCCATCATTAGTGGTCTCATACCATACTAGCACAAAATTAAGTCACATATCTTCAACACGTCTGATCTAATTAAACATTCATTAACAGAAAACAAATCCATAAATGGCTATCATAAAATGAAGGGAGTAGGAAACATATATTCCTTCAATACTATTTGAATGAGTGGAATAAACCCCGTTTTAAATCTCCATTCCTTTCCTTTTTCTTCCAACATCTCGGCTCTTCAAAAATTAAATTTTAGATATATGAATACCTTTCTTAAAACACGATTGAATACGTTGGAGCTTTACCAAAATTTAATAGTAGATACTTCTGTTTGACATTTGTTTTTAAATTAATACAAATGTAAATATCCCCTTGGTCTCAAATTTTAATGAATCAAAAAAGGTTTAGACTGTTACGATTACTACATTGGATCATGAATGAAGTATGAATTCAATTCCTTATATCATAAGATAGCCAGTTCTATGACCTAGTGATCAGAGTGCTTTGCTACAGATACAAAGAGCCTGGGTTTGTTATCTGGTTTACCCAGATTTTATGTAAATCAGTGGGTATGGAAATGAGGAGTTACTTGAATTGAAAAAGTAGCAGATACGTTCTATAAATTGAGAATAAGGGCTGGAGGAATTGATTAAATGACCACATGACACCTTATATCCTAAGATATTGGCACTGTCTTCACCAATAGATGTTGGTCACCCGGTTGGTATGAATAGGTTGCAAATGGACGCCATGAAGTTTAGTACGTATAAAATATAAGATAAACGTTACCTTTAATTGGTATGGAATAGTAAGGAATAACTTTAATTTTTTTAATCAATCTGTTGTTGAAGGACACATACCTTGTCTCTAACCTCGATGTCACACTTGGCTGCTATCAGCATTTCCATAATCTCGATACTTCCTCTGCATGCAGCCCAATGAATGGGGGCTCTTCCATACTACAATCAACCACAGGATATAATCTTAAGTTCAATACCGAGTATCCTAATTACAATGCCAGTTTGGAATTTTGTATGCCCTAGGGATATATATACAATTAAAGGCTCCAGCGTTAACCATGTATTTTTCTTTTCAACTTTGAAATATTTATAAATTAGTCCTTAGAGTATTAACGGTTAAAATCTCGATGCTAAATAACGAATTTAAATAAGAAACTTTTGTCATCACAATAAATAAGTTTTTTAAACAAATAAATATACATAATATATATAAAAGTGCCTTAGGCTTTCCGCGAATAAGGGCCTCAACCAAACAAATAATTATAAATGTATGATTTTTCAAAGTTGTAAAATTATTTTCTGTTCTTACCAAAATTAATTAGAAATAAAAGGTATACATAAAAATCTCCTACTTTAGTTAACTATGATATATTTCTTTTATCTTTTTAGTAAATTATTATAAGAACAGATATATTTTTATTATTCATTCAAGGATAATTTTACAAATGAATATGAACCCTCCTAAACAAAAACATGAGAGATAAATAGGAGGCCCAAAAACAATAAAAAAAGGGATCAATAGGAATGAGTGGTTGGAGTTACGTTTTTGAATATCCGAGTTCCAACATTCGAAAACTCAAAGCGCACAACTCACACCAGTGGCGAGAATTAATTTATAGACGGTCATCCTCATAGAACTTTTAAGTAGTAAGGAAGCTACTCCAAAATTTAAAAAAAAAGATATCACACATAAATATAAACGGACCTAAGGGTATGGCGAGTCATAATAAAGAAAGCTTGAAGTGGTTTTATGTTGAAATTTATTTTATATTGAATTTAAATTTATATAAATATTTGAAATGAACATGAAGCGTTCAACAGAGAAGTTAGATAAATTATTATTACAGCTTCGAAAGATATTAGAAAAAATATTAATATTGATTGTCAATGCCAGAATTGAAGATCAAGATTAAGTCAAATAAGGCTTCAGCATTACCATAACATTTTCTAATAACATTAACATTAATCTACAACTTTCCTCACGGAGCAACTAACTTGATTACATCATTCTCAAAAAGTCAACTATCAGAACTATCACCTACAATTTATTGAATGAGCCCATAAATATTCTTTGTAATCTCCTATTTAATTATCTACCTCCCGTTATACAAATCAACGCTAAAACAATCCCTAATCATAACATATCCCAAGAATATTTTCAACATAAACAATAATTATAAGTTAAATCTTTAATGACATTATTATCAAAAGAAAACTTTCCGAGCATAATGCAAAGTTTAGCCCTCATCGTAAGTTTCGTTTGTTTTCAAAAGAGTTTAAAAAAAATCACGGAACTTATCGTCATTGACAAAAACTTAAAGTATCGATAGTTTTCCAAATACTAATTCGATCCTCATCATATCAATAACTTCTTAACAATCGATACATCCAATTTAATGGATTACACAATAGATCTTTTATGTAAAATATTTATGTCATAGCCGAAAGAGATTTTGAAAAGTCAAATAAAAACATAGTTATACCAAAAGAAATAATATAATGAAGCAAAGATAATTTTGATCTTACATTTTGTCTATACTAAGCCGTAGCTTCTCCTTCCTCTAATATAACCAAGTCCAAGAGTGTCGACAAGTTGCCCTGTCGGCACTATATATGCAAAACTAAACCCAGAGACATTGGATAACGGGATATTTGGTGGAGGAAAACATATGGCACACTCGGGAAGAAAGTACGCATGACTAGAATTACTTCTACACTATTCTCAGAGCTCCGGGAGTGATCAAAAACATCGACGAGCATCATATCTTTGCGACTCGTGCTCTTTGCAACTCGAATGCTTTTCCACAAGTTCACAACAAATACAACTCAGGTGGGTATGTCTCTAAATTTGCCGCGGCGATCAGTCTAAACTTTGTCTCGGGAATGCATAGTCGTGTTATTGTTTTCTTCCGATGTGTGGTGCACCGACGCTGGGGCTGGTGAAACGGGGTAAGCAAAGCATACTATTCTATTATTGAAACCTAATGCTACAAATATATCTGGGAGAGTCAATTAAATAAGTTGAGCTCACATAATACAAAATCAGTCATTAAATATCTAGAGTTGCATATTCATTATATTTCCTTGTTAGTCATTATATCGCTTCAGGTTGGTTCTAACTAAAAGATGATTAATCACATCAATTTTAAGAATAGGGTAATACAATATTCAATGAAAACACAATATAATTAAATAAGTAAAACTATAATAATTTTAAAGTGTCAACACATCTGCGTATAATAGCTGCTACTACATATTTTTAAAACTCTGTTATGTTAAATATTAAGGTAAAAATCATGTATAAAGTTATCTCAAGTTCATTTATTAAAACAAAGTGTTTTAAAATATAATTAATTGTATTACCCGGTTAAGGGTGTATTATTGACTGGTGCGATTGTAAAGTGGTAAATTAAGTGACAAAAAGTAAACCTAGTTGATGATAAAATGTTTGTCTTCTCAATTTAAGTTATAATTAAATGTATGACTTAGTCTAATGAATTTATACACAAACAATAACAATACCAAACTGGATTTTTTTCAGTGAACATGCAACATTTTATGACTTAAACATTGTGTTTTAAAGCTTAATGAACCTACTGTCTTTTTTATATATATAGTTCTCTTTCTAGAAACAGCTGAGATAACAATCATTAACACCAGGGTATTTATATTGTGATAAAAATAACATTTTACTAGACAAGCGTGGCTGCCGGTAGGCTTATTTATTTTTTCTCTGCCATCGAATATTTATCTTGAGTGCTGGGATAGACAAAATAGTTATGTTGGTTGTAATTATATGCCACTCAATAAAAACTATATCTTACAAATCGATATGTTGGCTGATAAGGCTTACAAAGCAATTGTATGTTAACAAGGACCAAGTAATACTAAATGAATAGGAAAAAGATGTGATAGACACTTAAAAGAAAACCAAGAGCGTAATTTAACAAAACCAGGCCAAATATAATATATAAAAATTTAATCAAAACTATAGCTATTGTAAGAATCAAACAATCCCCGTTTTTAGAATAAGACCAACTCTTAATAATTCCCCAAGTCAGACGAGCCCTTGTATTAGAAATCTGTGGTGCTTAAAATAATTTAAAAATTATGGCAGTCCTCTAAAAGTAGTTATCTTTTATTTGGATATTCAATATTAAGGCAAGTAAACATTTACCTGATATTGTTGCGTTTAATAAAGAGGTAACCATTAGTTGCCGCTATTATATAGGGGAGAAAAGATTTTTCATTTTAATACTTTCCTTTAATCTAGAGTAATAAAGTAATCGTAGGTTCATAATTTTATTGTTAATGTATATTCATCTTGTTTTAAGTATTAGTAGTATATTAAGTCAATCGCTATTGTTCGCTTAGGCGGAAATGAACTTTAATAGTTCGTGACATAAATTTTATTTATTTATTTAGCAAAGCGTCTTACTACCCGTGCGGGTTATACGTACTTACGCTAATGTGTAACGGTAGGTTGATTGCGAGATGAAATGGAGGACCTACAGTTTAACGTGGAATCCGAACCACGGTGGAGGGCTGGCATTCCCCACATTCACAAGTTGTAACTACGCTAATGGAATAGGAGAATAATGAATTCAGAGGAAATGTCCCACAGTTGCGTGGAGGGAGAGTGGAAAACCATTTAGTAAACCCTCCCCACCACCCAGTTAACCCGACTGAGATTCGAACCTCGATATCCCTGTCCTTGGCAGTCTAGCTCAACAGGAAACTAGTGCGTTAGTCAACTACAGCAAGGTCGGTATAATGATGTATATTAAGAAAGTAAATTATAAACAACAATTATGATCTAATATAATAGGCCTATGGTTTTCATACATAGAGATTTTCTTCAAACAATTTTTAGAAAATACACGCGGAAAATATTTTCAAAATTCTTATATTTAATTGTCTACCTAGTTGATCTTGTGATAAAGTTCTTACCTAGAGACCCATTTTTCATAGGTTCGATACTAGCTGAGTTTGATCGATTTTTCTTGAGTGATAAAGATCAGTAGCATAACTTCCTTCGGAGAGGAATTAAAGCCATTGGTCCCATGTCGTTGTGCCATATAAAATAAACTTGGAAGTTATTTGAAAATATATTTCCTGGAAAAAATGTGTGTGCCTCTTCGCTTTCGCTCATAAATATTTGATGTCGAGGGCAAAAGGGAATCACAACACGTTCTGAAATCATCTTGTATATGGGATTTCTACCAGATGGTGTGTGAAGCACAAACCAGCCTGAGGTCCGAGTGCGTTCCCAGCTCGGGAAGAACAAAAATCCCATAAAACCAACCCTTGGGTTGTTGATTTGAGAAGTAGAAACGTTTAGCTAATAAATATTACGCGTAAATAGAGGTTTTGTTACGAAAAAATCTTAATCAACTTAAGCATTATCAAATAAAGTAATACCTTTACATCCTGATCTCCAATAATTTTTAAATTTATTTACGAATTCGTTGAATGAATAAACCATATGTAGATGTATTTACTTACATTATTTCTGCTATTAATATCCAGAGGCTCTTTTAAAACTTTCCTTACTGCTTCTGGGTCATTTTTTATTACAGCCTCGTGCAATAGAAGTTCGTTCTTCAGAACTGTCAACAAAATATGAGTAGCAGTAATATACATAATTGTTGTTCAAGTTTTCAAAATACTTTAAAAGGGTTAAAATAGTTTTAGAATTAAAACCTGAAGAGTTACTCAAAGCTAATATTATCATATTATTTCACTACAGTAGAATTTATTTATAATATAACATAACATAGATATAATGAAAACTTTATTGTAGAATAAGTATTATTTTAAGTGTTTTTTGTTTGTTATAGTTATTGTTATAATATGTACTAAATAACATTGATTGAATAAAATTAATAATAGCTATTTTATATTTATAATTTTATTGATTCATAAATTGAAAAATATTTTTTATTAAACATTAGTAGTAGTAGTAGTAGTAGTAGTACTTTAAATATATTATGCATCACATATACAAATACTTATGATTTTTTACCAAACAAATGTTCTAAACCTTAAAATAGTATAATATTAACAACACTTTTGTCTTTATATAAATATGTTTATTCATAAATACTTTTATTATTGTATTGATTCTTACTTAAATATTTCATTCCAATCTTCATAGGAAGGTTATTTTTTAATATACAAACATATTTTAGTTGCCAAAAATGATACAATCTTATTTTTCTTAAACAAATTATATAGGCCCCTATGGTTACTATAATATATATATAAGAAATTACATCAGGGTCAACCTATAGGTCTCGTGAACACAAATGAGCAGCTTCTGTAATGGAAAAGTAGACGTTCTGGTCTGGAAACACTATATTAAAGGCAAAAGGGTTAATTGTGCTGAGCGTATGACACCCTCTATCCATAGAAGATGGCACACAATATTCGTCAACAGACTGCGGTATTTGATTCTCTATCCCTCCAGCTGACACCATGGAGTGCTGCAGGTAGCAAAACTTGAATCATGAATACTTGAAATTATACCTAGTACCTTTTATAGTGGCCCTTCCTTTAAAATTGGACTGTGTATATATATGTTGTTCTACCATTACCCTCTCGGCTATCTGTCATGTTCTATTATGCCTTTGTGATATCATCTAATTTGAATAGACATTACAATTAAATTCCATACATGAAACTTATGTCAAGGATAACTACGTCCCCGTATCAACCAAAACCATAATACAACTTTCATGATGGCAAAGTGAAGTTGATCGACGTTCGTGATAAGGTTAACATTTTAAGAGCGGCTCTAAAGTAATAACTTAGTTATGAAAGTTCTCATGGACATGAGTTGTGAAGCAATCTCCTCTTCCCCAACGTTAGAGGGAGTTAAAGTTGGTCTAGGTTAGAAGGAGGCCCTCGGTTTGTTCCAACGCCGATATCAGCCCCTCGTACTACAGGGGGAAGAAGGGAAGGAGGGAGGAAGGAATGTTGAATGAATAGAATGGTGGAGTAAAACGGGGGTAACGTAATAAGAGTCTTTATGAATGCATCATTCAGAGATGCAGGCATTCACTGAACGACGTGACTGCTTTATAAAATAGCTAGGAAAAAAATATATTTTATTTAGCACCACGTTTTACAATCTGTTCGGTTTATACGCTTAAGTAGTAATGAAGCTAATGAGCTAGGAATTGGAAAGGTTGAATTTAGAGAAAGTGAACCCGCATTTGCGTGGAAAACCATTTAAGAAAAACCACCCCCAGTTCACCCAAGAGAGATTAGAAACTATATCTCCCCGTTCTCGGAAGTCGAGCTCAACACTAAACTACCACATTAGCTAACTACTTCACCAAGTTGGGTAAAAAAATTACAGAAATAAACTTACATCTGCCACACATTAATATAATTTACAGTTTCATAATCATTTATTTCTACCTCATAAGTGTAACTTCCAATCATTATGAATTTCTTAAAGATCATTTCTTTGCTTACATTGCTAGTTTATTTACATAATCCCACACAAGAATTTAAGATATTTTAAATGAAACTACATTAGAAGTTCACCCAGAAATCTAACTCGAAAATATAAGGGTGTGAATTCAGGGGTATTGATGATTTTTTTAATATATATTTCCATACATCTTTAATACTAAGTCGTAGGGTCTGACTTAAACTACTCATTAGTATTATTTTAGCCCCAAGTATTCCCGCATTATACGCTTATCAATTATTTACGCTTATGGGTTAGGGATAAGTAAGGTTGAATTTAGGGGAAGTGTATCCCCATTTGCTTAGAGAGAGAGTGGGTAAACATTTAGGAAAAACACATTCAGTACACCCGACCAGGATCTAACCTCGATCTCAACGTATTTGGTGGTCTAGTCTATTAGGATAATAGTGACTTAGGGATACGGTAATGTTTTAATGTTACATTTTCATAATTAATTTAACAAAAAACTTTAAAATGCCTATTTACAATATTTATATTTATAAAATTTTGATTTTAGACGCTATCTATTTAAATATTTGATTTAAATTAATTTCTACTTCAGTCCTTATTTTGGTCTTCATTTTCTTTTGATGCTGCGTCATTTTTAATTGAAGCAATTGGCTGTTAATGAATCATATTCTGAATATAATACACTAATAGGGACTCACATTATGAGTATAGTATTCAGATAGATAATCGTGAGTCTAGTCCTTTGATAGCAAATTAAATGAGTCAAATATGATGATAATTAATCATATTATGAGCCTAACAGTATAAACGATATATGGTTATGTCACTTTTCTACATGTCTATATAAATCAAATCAAGTTAATGACAATAAAAATATATTATAAAAATTTGGTAGAATAATAACGGCTAAATTTTTTCTTTTAATTCTTGAAGTTTATAAATGTTATATAATTGAGATTATTATTATATAATAATTTGACTATAACAGTGATTTATAACTAAAAGATTATTCTTAAGATGCTTGGAACGATTAGAGTGGTATTCAAATGGATTAACCCAATTGCATTTATAAATCAAAAATAAAATATAAATAAATATATTTGAAGACGAGAAGAACGTATTTAACTTCACCAGAAAGTATAGTACTTAATATATTTTTACTTGTCAAAAACTTAAAGGTCGAAGGTGACCAAGCGGTCTAGGGGTAAGGTATCAGACTTATATGCTGGCGGCCGGGGTTCAATCCTCGGTCCCAGCATAGATTTATTTGATTACCAAACCCTTCCTTCACCTCTGACAAGACTTCTTGTGAATGTGGGGAATGCCAAGCCTCCACCNATATGTCGTAGCTCTGCATATATGTATACGCAATGTGCGATGAAGAAAAGAAGACGCAGTCATCCGCATCTTATCCAAATTTTCCTTCCCACGCGTCATTGAGAAGAATGTTACCAAAGTGCGGCGGGTGTTTCTCACGCCACAACTATGGTTTTTTGTTAGTACATTTCAATTAAATGAACAACAGTTTCCTCGGTCCACTCCATCTTACTGCACTTTGAAAATGGGTTGAATAAAATGAGAGCCGCGGCAGTGTTCGGTTCGAAGCGCGTTCCACACGTGTCTTTGTCCTCACCACGTGTCTGTCACCCGTTGATGCGACGGGGAAGTACCGACTCGCAGCGATATGTTATTATTATTATTATTATTAGCACCGCGTCTTACTACCCGTTCGGGTTATACGCACTTACGCTAATGCACATTCACAAGATGTCTTGTCAGAGGTGAAGGAAGGGTTTGGTAATCAGATAAATCTTTGCCGGGACCGAGGATTGAACCCCGCCCGCAAGCATAGAAGTCTGACACCTTACCCCTAGACCACCAGGTCACCCTTGAACGGGTAGTAAGAAGCGGTGCTAATAATAATAATAATAACTTAAAGGGGTGTTTCATGTAAAGAGGATATGGGGCTAGATTATCTAACCAATTAATTAAAAAATAGAATATCAGCGAGCATATTGTTGTTTCTTTGAATCATAAAAAAGAAAAAAATATCTTCTTTTAAGCTGCCACATCTAAAATTAAAACAATTGTCTTAAGAATCGTATGTGTTGTGAAAATACATTTTGATACAATTAAAACTCGTGAAAATAAAAACTAAATAGTGTGAATTAAACTTGATATTAAGAGATTTTTATAATATTTAAAGAGTTATTATTCAAAGTGAATATATTTTAAATAAATAATTTTTCGATAAATTTTGATTATCATGCGCTTGTAATATACTGTATAGATCACTAGTAATTACTTTAATATTTTAAAAAATGTTCTAATTTATCCTTTAATTATAGTGAGCCCAAATTATAATGAGAACGCTATCCTAAAAATAATAGATAGTAGAATACTAGATTTTAATCTTATCTAACTAGAAAAATATGTTGTATATTAGTTTGTTTTCGTCTTTCTTAGACACTATACACTTCTACTATCTCGCACGTCAAAGCTAGACCAAGAAAGAAATTGTTTTAGCTCATGTATTATTTCTAGAAAACATTTATTATTTAGTGGATTTGTTCCAGACTACTCCATGGACTTGCTTTCTAGTTGATATCAGACTGCTTGTAAACAAGCACTGAAAACAAAGCTGCAACATGAAGTATTTGTTTTAGACTCATTCTTATTCCCTACTCGCACAACAATTACGTCCGCCTTTGTGTGTTTTTTTATGTTGCCTGCACCCTTTAAATATTCAGACGGACTTAAACAACAAACTTTGTTTTTAGCATGAGTAACTACCTCGAAACCCCCACAGGTTTGTATATTTCTCTTTCTCTAGCCAAATTTATTACGTCAGGTGTACCCACAGTTTCCGAAAATAATCGTTTTTGAATAAATTACTGTTTATAAAATAGTAAAAATAATAATAAAGACATTCGTAATAAACATCAAATGAATAGTTTGATAATGTGTAAACGAAAATGCTCAATTAAATATCTTATTTTGGATTGCTTTTAATTATTTTATAAGCAGCAAGTTAACAAAACAAAATTGTTTCCGAAATCTTTTACTCCCTTTGACATCAAAAATTTTTGCTTGAGTTAACCAAATAGACCTATGTTGTCTCAAGGGAGTTTATTACGTGGGAACAGAGTTTGTTTTTAAACCTGTCAAAATGTTTTTATATTTGTTTAATTATGTTCTATGTATAATGAGTCACATTTGTTATTCCGCGAGTGCCTTAGCCAAACACGTTAAGGTTGGATCGAAGGGGATGCGATTGAAAGTCCATATTTTCAAGATTTTATGAAAAATAAACTTTTTTTTTGAAGAAATAGATTAAATATTGCTCCAATACAAACATAGAATGTTATTTTATTCACATTGTGACATAAAAAAATATTTAATATCTCTCAAGGATTTTCTAGAATTTAATAACATTTTTTATTCATTTTTAAAGTTGTATCAATTAATTTGTCTATGCTAATGATAGATTATCAGGAACTGTTGACATCAAAATGTGAAGCAAATTAAAATCTATGAATGTACTGGAAAAATATGTTATTTATTTTAGTCAAAAATGTTTTGCCATAAAACTGCAAAAACACTTAAAACTTTCCTTGCGTACCCTTCTATTCCCCTTTACTAGCCGATGTAAATTTATATTCTAGTATTACAATATATACACAATTTCACTCAAACGGTAAATCGTTTTTAGTTCGGTTTTCTTAATTATTCATGTTTTGAAAATGGCGAAATTTGGATCATTTTAATGCGTTTTTTAGTAATTGTTATTTATATTAGGTTGTATATTTTTAAATGGACTAGAGTAAAACATTTTCACCGTTATATATGAAACTGTTTGACTTAAGTCATAGAAGTAAAAATGCACCACAATTTAAGTTGAGGTTCATGCTGTATTAACTGTCTAATCTAGATGTAATCAACGGGGAGAAAATGCTTTTTAACTTCAAGATAATATCTAAGTTTTTGTTATATGTTTACATAAATATATTTTATAAATAAATTATATATTTAACATATATATATTATTTGGAATATATATATATATATATTTAGTAACGGGAAGAAATGTGGATTAAAAATCAAGTTTAAATATAAAATGTCTCCAATTTAAATACCCTCATAAATATAAAGCAGAAATGTGTATTTTGAATTTTACATTTATATAAAATAAGATATAATTTAAATATCATATTTGCGTCAACCTGGGTGGCTTTGGGTTAAGGTGCTCACTTCAAGAACAAAATTTTGTGGGCTTTAACCCAGTTTAGAGCTACGGATTTTCCTTAAATTATAAAAAAAATTACACAAGTTCCTTTGGAAGGGAAATTAAGGTCATCTCATCTATATTAATTTTGGTATGAAAGAAATATTCTAAAAGATGTGTGAAAATATATTTCCGGGCAAAATTGATAAGCTCTTTTGCACATAAATTTTATTAATGCTTGTAATTAGAAATTTTCATCAAAATTATCACGTTTCAGTTGCTTACGATGTATTATTTTTAACACCGCGTCTTTACACCCTTCAAGCTATCAAAAAGATCCATACCATATTGCTATACTTAAAGTCATAGTGAACATACTTATAATATCGGCGTAATTATTAGTCTAGAAGATATAAAGGTCACTTATATTGGTCAATATGGAAACTCGTAGTGAACCAAGCTTTATTCATAAAATTTGAATAACATTTCCAACTCACCCTCCGTGCTGTGACATATTGCATTCTCATCGTAACCCACCGCTCCGCTACGTGGCAGCACTAGTCCATCGGTCAAGCTGTTTGGTTGGCATGTGTCAAGCTCCACCTCTTCCATCGCTCCAATTTGGCACGCTAGATGAAACAAAAAAACACAAGACTATTTAATCACTAGGACATGAATCTAGTTTTTTTATTTGTTTGTTTTCATAGGTAGTAAGCTTTCACGTTATTAATAATAAATTTCTATATTTATGTTATCTATAATAATAAAAGGAATTGTTTGTGTTTGTTTGTTTATGTGTGTGAGATTCCCAGCCAAATATAATGCACGCAGATATCTGAAAATTTAACATAAGTGGACGGAAGGGGTTCTGAAGGCACCTCAAAGCCAGATTTTTAATTTTCTAATTGGATTTTTAACTAGGTTATTTTTAACAAATTTTTGAAGAAATATTATTAATCTAGTTTATAATTACGTTTCAGAGATAACTGTGATAAAAAAAATGCCACATCTTCCTCGGAAAAAAAAAGTTTATGAAATCGACCGTAATTCTAAACCACTTTGTGGGGGAGAGAGCTTATATAATTCATATACCATTGTGGGTCACGAGCAACACCGTGCGGGATTGCTAGGTCCTAATAAATGTGATGATAATATTGAGTATGATAAGGTAGCGATAGATTCCAGCCTCAGTTATGAAACCACAAGAGGGCTAAAAATTGTATTAATTATTATTTAGCACCGCATCTTACTACCCATTCGGGTTATACGCTTTAAGTACTAATCACGCTAATGGATTAGGAATTGGGAAGGTTGAATTAGAGGAAGTGAACCCGCATTTTCGTGGAGGGAGAGTGGTGGAAAACCATTTAGGAAAAACCACCCCAGTTCACCCGACCGATATTCGAACCTCGATCTCCCCGTCCTCAACAGTCAAGCTCAACACGACTAGCGCGTTAGACAACTACGCTACCGAGGTGGGTGAGGGTTAAAAAGAAAGTGTATGGATCATGGGGGGGGGAGGGGTATTTCTACAGTTTTTATAATAAACATTTTGGCAACAAATAATAAAATATATCTCCAGTAGAAACATAGGGTTTTATTATCTTTACATGGTGATATCAACAGTTTTTGAATATCTGTCAAGGGTGTCCTGAATTTAATGTCTATATTTCTATTAATTTAAATTATGTTTCAGCACACACTACTATGCTGATGACAGATATTCAAGAACTGTAACTAATACCGTGTGTAGCATGTAGCATATCAGTTACATAATAAGAAATATTCCAATAAGATGTGGCAGGTGTTGACTCACTGTGAATTCGTGTTGCCGGGAAACGCCCAAGCGTCGAGGAAAATCTCCCCAGTGGACCATACTGGCCCCGCGAGCATTTTCACGTCCTAATCGAAGGGCACGTATAGAAGAAAAGAAAGATAATTGTCTCTGTTCGCCACTCCTTCTGATAGCGCTGGTGAGAGAGCCGAGTAATTCTACAACTCTAACCCCCCTTCTCTTCTTATATATCCTGATGTAGTCCAATTCCAAGCTACTTTTGTTGCTATGTAATGGATTCCCTGTGACTCGCATTTTTTGTATTCCATTATAATTATTCATCGGAGCAATAACTACGATGTAAAACTTCAGCACCTAATACTACTGATGTCCACGATGTGTTAGGCTTTGGTCTCACCACCACGTCGCAGAGGAAGCTTCTTCTGAAACTTTAGATATCTGTATCTTCTGTTTAGAATCTACATAGATTCTAAATTCTGTTTCTATGTCCATCAGACATATTTTAATGTATCAGAATGCCTTGTTTAATTTTCAATGTTGATTAGACATTGATTATCATGTCAGAATATCTGACGTTGCTTTCTATGTCCATCAGACCTAGTTTCATGTATTAGAATGTATTGCTTCATTTTTTATGTCGATCAGACATAGTGTATTGTGATAGTGTGCGAGTTATTTTCTATGTCCATCGGACACAAGTTTTAATGTTAGAAGCTCTAACATTATTTTCTATGTCCATCAGAAATGGTTTCTTCAGTCGAAATGTCTAACGTTATTTTTTATGTCCATCAGACATAGTTTCTTGGGTAACACAGTCTTAAGGTTATTTTCCTATGTCCATAAGGCATAGTTTAAATACGAGGGCTCTATGCTTTACATATGTATAGGACCAGGTGATTGTGTATACCGAGTCCATGAATTAGATTAGGACACACTAAACGATATGATCACGTTTAGTATCTCTTAATGGCAACAATAAGATCATCTATAACTTTATTCTTATACCTAGTTAAGTCAGTGACTGATTTCAGTCACGTTTGCACTCTTTTTATGTAGATATTTACGGTGTGCAACCTGTGTGAGCACTACTAGATTTAAGTAGTTGCTCGCGAGGATAATTCTTAGTTGCGGCTGATTTATCCGCCATGTGTATCTAAGTTCTCAAAGATCGTTTGTACTAGCTATTGTGTGCCCTAGTAATGGGTAAATGTATTAATTTAATATTGATTGTTCTGGCAGTATTCATTAGGAAATGACCGGCCATAGTAAAATACTGTGTATATGCCTGATTGGACATTTATTATTTGTAAATGTAAGCTCCTCTTATAAGGTATTATTATTAGGTTTTTCATAACTTTACATGAGGAATAATACAAGCTAGCTAGCTTAAATAATATTCTTCTTAGTAACTCTAAAAATATAGGATTTGATGCTATGTTTCTATTTTCAATTGTCATTATCATTCATGATTATATCTATTAGGTATTAGTCTGGTACTAGCCGGACTAGATTGTATTTATGTATATTGTCTAGGACTTAATTCCTTTTTACTGTTGCCTAGTTTTGGCAGATGCTCCTTTGTTTGAGTAAGAGCAAATATCACTATTTCTAGAGTTGTTAAACTAATCGAGATGTTCTATCTAACTTATGTCAGTTTCTTATTTACAAAGTGTTAATATCCATTCGTCCAACCATAAGTTTTCTACCTCGACAACGGAATACAGTTATCGTTAATTAATTGGATTAGAATCTTTTCACTCATCTGTGACTCTATATCTTTTTGTTTGCTTTTTAATATTTTTATTAGCACCGCGTCTTACTGCCCGTTCGGGTTATACGCACTTACGCTAATGTGTAATGGTAGGGTGGTTGTGAAATTAAATGAAGGACCTACAGTTTAACGTGGAATCCGAACCATGGTGGAGACCTGGCATTCCCCACATTCACAAGATTTCTTGTCAGAGGTGAAGGAAGAGTTTGGCAATCAGATAAATCTGTGCCGGGACCGAGGATTGAACCCCGGCCGCCAGCACAGAAGTCTGACACCTTACCCCTATACCACCAGGTCACCTGCTTTTTAATAAACTTATTTGTTAAACTTATATATTTCTGTGATACATTTTCCTTTCTTTTCCTTCAGCAATTACAACTTTTGTAATAGTAATCGTCTCTTTTTCTACGTGACAAAAGATGTGACGGTTCAAGAAAATTAAACTCTCTATTTCTACTAGTGCAATGTTTTATTTATTTGGTCAAACAAATGCTTAGCTGATTTTTTTTTAAGACACTACTCTTAAATCGCGTTCCCTACATCCCAACCTTAAAATTGCGCCATACATGCTGAATTAATCCAATGCCAAATATTCGCCTCGTCGCTAGCTAATTTCTCAACAGTTTGTAGAATGATAAATAAACCACTACAACCCTGCAACTATTTGTTAAATCCCATAATCAAAAATCTGGCCGTAGGTAACGGAGAATATTCGTGTTAAAAATGGGGGCTCAAATTTAACCAATAATTCTAACCACAAATGGCTACAGCATTTCTTTAACTCTGTTTATAAGGTTTTTGAATTTTTTTTTAATAAATACACTTTCTACCCCTTCTAAAATCGTAAATAGATCAATCTACCAGAAATTTTTGTTAAATATTCGTCCAGCTATCATTTATCTAATTCCTATTTTAATATAAATTATGGGTTGGATTTCATAAAGCAAGCTTTTATTGCATAGAGGTTCCAAAATGTCATGACCTAAGCAATTGGACCACTCCATTTACACAGTAAATACACTTCAGACAAACCTATACAAGAGTGTGTGGGGTGGGATACTATTACACGATAAGTCGTATTCTCCTACCCTTTAATGTATTATAGCAACAACCTATGGGAATTGCTTGAAATTCGGCGAATATGACATTCAGAATTGCTCACTCCTTTACATAAAATAATATTTTCCTAATGACAAATATTAATTACTTGAGATTCACCAAATTCCGATAGTGAAGCGGTGCCTTTAGGCCTTCTAATTCCCTTGCTTTGAGACTCCAGGGGAAATGGGGTCGAGAACAAGCGATGCATGACCTAATAGTGCACTAACATCCTGCGCACTCGGAAATTTCTAATTGGATTAGTCCCATTTCATGTAGGGAACGCAAATAAAGGTCAGTTGTGAGAAACTGATCTTGATATTTTCTGTTCAAATTAAATCCAATATAATTTCAGTAGAAACATATAGTAGTATTTTCTTCACATAGTACATTGACAGATATTCAAGAAATGTTTGTTAAAGTGTTTTGAAATCCAAACCAACTTTTTCTCTTCAACTAAAATGTTTGTCATCCACTGTCGCTTTATTTATGAAAGATATTCAACAATATAAGGAATATTAAATTTTATGTTTCTACTGAAGTAATATTTGATTTGATTGGTCTAAAATATGTTTTGATATAAAAACTGCAAAACTACTCAACTATTCTCGCATCTCTTTCAATCCCACCTTTATTAACTTCCTTGATATATGAGTGCATGACTTTGGACCAATTCAGAAAAGAATTCCCGAGTGAATGAAATGGGAGATCACAATATGGAAGATCACCAGGACACCCATAAAAAGGGAATATAATATTGTTTGGGGGGTAGGTAGTGGAGAGCAGTGGCCTTCTCACTATAAATTATTAATATAAATAATTTATTTTGTTTGCTTAAATTGATATTGGTTTTTGATTTCAAAAGAATCTCTCTTATGAGAGCTAGAAACATTTGGTCTATGATGATATCATGTCTGATAAATTATAAACTTGTACATTTAAAATTTATTCTCTATCATACGACTATTAAATAAATAGCCAATCAAAGGAATGATTTTTTTTTCACGTTTATTCATTTAAAATGTTGTTTGTTGCAATATAAACCAGAACGTTGGAAGAGGCTTTATAAATACTTCTCAAACCCGAGTGAAGTTATAATTGGCTTTCGTGGCTGTCACGTATTAATTAATATAGTGATCTGACATTCGATCATCAAATTGTACATACCCAATATTTTAGATTTTAATTTACTTGATTAATCTAGCCGTTTTCTTAGTTTATATGCAAACAGTATTTTGGTCTGATTTGGCAAAATTGTGATAGAATATTTAGAGACTAGCAGATGTTATTATAATTAGTTCCTAGAAGAAACACTCAACTATTTA
Organism: Timema californicum; assembly: GCA_902141385.1. Lineage (NCBI taxonomy): Eukaryota > Metazoa > Arthropoda > Insecta > Phasmatodea > Timematidae > Timema > Timema californicum. Next base: position 13,023 of record CABFOW010000454.1, on the reverse strand, counting down.
CTATCCATGAAGTTTCGAGGGTAAAGGGTGACCTGGCGGTCTAGGGGTAAGGTGTCAGACTTCTGAGCTAGCGGCCGGAGCTCAATCCCAGGTGCCGGCACAGATTTATCTGATTACCAAACCCTTCCTTCACCTCTGACAAGACATCTTGTGAATGTGGGGAATGCCAGGCCTCCACCGTGGTTCGGATTCCACGTTAAACTGTAGGTCCTCCATTTCATCTCACAATCACCCTACCATTACACATTAGCGTAAGTGCGTATAACCCGAACGGGTAGTAATACGCGTTGCTAATAATAATAATAATAATAATAATAATAATAATTGAGGGTCAATCGTAGAAGCTATTTATTAATTGGTGAACCACGCATCAATCAAGGCAAACCAACTATAATCAATTGATACTTACAGTTGATAAATGGTCTCTCCATTTCGTGGTAGTAATTAAAACAAGTCTAGCTACTCAATGGTGTTATTAATTAAACTTCGATAAGATTTAAATAATTGTATATTTAAGATTATAAAGTTATAAAAGGTATACATTCTCAGGGAGCAAAGCACAATATTCAATTCGAGCAAATTTTAAACAATCATCGATACCCATTATCGAATAGAAGGTGATATAAAAAGGTGTGTGCATTTCAAATTAAATACAGTAAATAATTTAACTCAAAGTCCAAGGGGTTAATAAAAAAAATCGAAATATCCCAAATTCTAATTAACCGTTTTAATATGAATATCTAGGCAGTTGGTACACAATAAGTTAATAACCTCAAACTATGCTACATATAATCACACATACAATTTTTTTATATGTGATATAAAACACACAAATACAGTAAATACATACATAAAAAAACAAGAAAAATTTAAACACTAAACCTAAAAACTTTTAATAAAAACTAAAATATGAAAATAGCATACTTAATTCATACAGTCATGGTGATTATATTATTAGTCAAAAGCTTTGAAAGCCGAGTCAACACATCCTCTACGTAATCTAGGAAATCCACTCACCACTGATGCAGAATTCCCTGCCTTATATTTTAATATGTATCAATAACTCTAGCTTTGTAAAACATTCTTGGAATATGGGGTAATTTTATAAATATCAATAAGCTAGGTTTAAAATGAGTACAAGCTAAAAAATATATAATGGAGGAGCTTCTAATCATCAAAATATTTCCTACTAAAATTCAAATTAAATGTTATTTTTTATCTATACTTTATATATATTCTACGAGGATTTCTACAGATTTAACTATTTTCTATCAATAAAGTTATACGCCTATGATGGGTTACTTACAACACTTTAAAGGGAGTTTTTACAATGAATCATCATTATCGTTACCTATACAATAGATGCAGCTTAGGCATTTCCCATCTTCAAATTAAATTTATTTTTTATCTATACTTTATATAAGAAATTAATGTAGAGGCATGGTATTCGACTTATCGAATTTATCAAATTAATCAATGTCAAACTATTCAGATCCTACTGGTACAATGGGTGGGAGAAAGCACAAGAGGGACAAGTGTTGATTATAGAGTGGAATGAAATGGGTGCAAGAAGATTTAGGTTTTAATTAAAATATACTCTGAACTTATAGCAAAGTTTATCCATAGCAAACACAGTCACAAAGTCCAACCGCCACTTTGGGAATTTAGGAGGTTAAATTACATTTGAATAATTTATTGAGGTGAAGCTGGTGGGGGTTAGTGTAGGTACTTTCTTGTGGAGACACGAGTTCGCCAGATGATACGGTTAAGGATGATGAAGAACTATGGCAAGATGTGTTCACTGTCTCAAGCAAACGTGCCACTAAAGTTTTATTTTAGGAAATGGGGTATTCAACCTCAACTTTATAAGCTAGTGTTTATACATTTTAGTCCTCAGCTGATTTGTGGTCCGTAGTAGAATTTAAATCTATCCACAGGATCTTATGAAATTACGTAATACAAATGGATTAAAAATTGTTGATCATATATAGTAAAAAAAGTTAGAATTCAAAAATAGAATAGGAAATATCCAAACTATTCTCTATATTTTTATCTAAATAGACCCATGTCATATAGACAAGTATAAGTCAACCAGCAGTATGTCACCAATTTTCTAACAAATGGGTAGGTATATATGTAAAAAAAAAAGTTTATAAGTTTAAAAATATTATTATTAATTAATTCAATGTTACTAATTTTTTCAATATTTCATTTATTAAATTAATCTTTGTCTTAAATTTAAAGTCATAAATTGGAGTTAAATAGAAATAATATTTTTCGCTCGTGTCTTAACACCTTAGTTCAGTTGGGAGCGTGATTGTCTACTAGGCTTAAGCTCCCGAAATTCCTACCAGGGCTGAAAAATATATCAATGGTGAAATATCACTTTCATAATTATGAAATAAAGGTTGGGGGCTGGGTGTTATGTAAGTTACAGATTTAATTCAGTTTATAAGTCGTGTGTTGATATAATCGATCGTTTCAGAAAATGCACATTAAATAAGAATAAATGAAATGAGAAAAATTC
>CABFOW010000454.1:0-10472 GCA_902141385.1 Timema californicum | reverse complement strand
CCCCCCCCCCCCCACCTCTTCTCCCTATTCCCCCCTGATTCCATGGTCACAGTGCTAGGCCAATTATTAAATAAATTAATTTTTATTTTGAGAATACAGAGTAAACTATAAAGGAGCAAGCATTCTTTCAATGAAAATTAAATTTCCAAGGTAAGTACTTTAATGGTATTTTATTACATAAATTAAGAAATTTCAATAAAATTGTACCTAATTAAACAATGCATTTGCATCGACAGGGTGCGAAGTTTTGGGGAGAGAAGTGTGGCACCAATTTTCTTTATTGCAAACTTTGGGAAGTGGCTATATTAAAGTTTTCACCCCATTGCGACCATTGGATAAATTCACTAAAGTATTATTGTGGTATCTAACACCGTATTTCTAAAATAGCCTCCATTCTCCTCATTTAATATTGGTGGAGCGATGTGCTTATACTGACCGTGCTGCCGTCTAGCGTGAATTCGATCTTTTCATGTGCAAAATATGATTACATTGTTGACGTCAAATCTGTAGCTGTTCTCGTTTGTTTTTCTAACCTTAGTGTATGCGTTATTGCGATGTTTTGTTTTCTTTGATAATATTGGTTCAATATAGCATAACATATCTGTTATTATATTCGTAATAGTTTAAAAAAAACATAGTGGAGTGGAATTTAGGAAGATGGAATTAGAAAAGAAACGTGATTTGACTGAAGTTATAAATAAAGTTTACAAACCACTAATATTTTACATCAACATTGTTGTTACTGTAGTATTATTCTTCATGTTAATTCAATATTTTGATTTTAGTAACTGGTATAGTGTCAACATTAATCATAATTCTAAAAAACACTCTTAATATTGAGTATTAAAAATATATTTTGTAGACTTCACTTACGATATGGGGGATGAAAGGATGGTGTAGGGCACCAAGCTTTACTATGCCCAGCGTGCCTAACACTCTAAATCCGGGCCTGCCTCTATCTACCCACGACATAGATCAAAAGGGGGAGAAGGGTTTCCCGGTGTTTGTACATCACCAAATACATTTACGTGTTGACCTACATAGAAGAGTGACCAACTTTTAAAACTTACCGGATGAAATTAATAGATCAATATTGAACAGAGTATAAATATAGTCACACAGGATATTCCAAACAAAACGTCAACGGACACCAGAAGGTACAACCAACATATGGCAAATGACAAAGGAGATCCTTCAACCTATCGCTTACGCCAGTAGAAATCTGCATCATCAAGAAAACAAATATCTTACCTCGTAATTAGAAATGCTGTTCGTAGATTTGGTAAAAGAAAGTTTAGGCTATGTTTTGTAACATAGTAATTTCGAACTACATTGAGACAATCAAGTAGTGACTTGGTTTGTCCGGCATCCTCGGGAAGTAAGAAAGGTCGATGGATGGATAGCAGAGTTGTTAGCATTGGATTCTCACTTGAGTCTTATAAAAGGAGGAACAAACGTAACGTGTTCACAGACCGTTTGTCACGGATGTTCAAGTAAACAAAAAAGAGAAAACAAAGTAACCCTATTACAGAAATTCAACTCACCACAACATTAATAATACTTGGACACATACCAGAATTATTCACTCCCATGCGTGAAACCCAATGAGGTGACCCCATACTAGGAAATATTTACAGAAAAACGTCATAAGGAGAACCATTGGCTGGCTTCAAGTTAAGGAACGTTCTCTTTTTGGTCAAACCGTTAGCAAAAACAAAATGGAAAGTAAAGTACCTCCAAAATAAGTACATACATGTTTAAGTAAAACCATAAAATATAATCAAAGTTCATGTAGAAAAAACTGATAACTAGGTTTATAATTTGGTAGATAGTTTTCTGAAAAGATATAAATAAAGAGAAACGCGATTTAGTCGGAAGTTTCGAAATGTGTTTACGGTCAAAACCCACTCCAAGCATGAAAAATAGAGAGCTGACGTCGGAAGTAGCCAAATGTCCAATGGAAATACATACAGTTTGTAGACATCTTTGTCCACCTACCACGAATGAAAGAAAACTACGCCTACTTGTGTCCAGTACTAAACGCTTTCTAGAAATTTGTGTCGCTTGTTTCAGTTAAGAAGGCCAACGCATAAGGTCTCAGAGATTTTTTGGCAATGATTTCTTCAGAAACTTTGGACAGCCATGTAACATAGTATCAAATAACGCTATTCAATTCAGATATATTTTATAAGACATGTGATTCACGATTGGGGATAAGTCATTTCATCACGATACCGTCTTATCCCAGCCACTACCTTATTAAAAACTTTGACAGAAATCTGAAGAGTGCCTTAATAGCATTTCATAACGTATACCAGAGTTAGTTGGATTCTAATATCACGTGGCTAATGGCTTCAGTTAACCTTCATGTGGGTCACAAGAAGACACAACCCAAAATATTGTTTGGGTATGGCTCTATCCTACCAATTAATCCCGAGTTGGAAATCTTTCCAGTGGGAGAAACCCTCTATACAATATATTCTGGAAATATGGGAGAAAAAGACCGGACACAATGATTAAAAACCCATATGATACGTTACAAGAGTAATAGATGCCTCGAATATCGTGCAAGATCCAAAAGAGAGGTTAGTATATAGAGTAAACATATCAGCAAAGCAGCCGATGGAATAGCAGCGACACTCTGCTACAAATGATCCGTACCAAAGGTAAATGAATGGATTTTGATAGCAATCATGGTTCAACCGATGGGCCCCAGAAATAAGTTTTCCAACCAGAAAAGTCAGGTGAGTAAAGTAAAACGATGCAACCACGTGTTGCAGATTCACCTTTTTTTACTTTTTAAGGGATTCTGTACTGTACTCTTGAAGTTCGTTGTTTACAGTAGTAAATTTGGTCTCGGGCACTTGGAACAACCCTTAACCCCGAGAAAAAATATTTATCTCTCAAATTTCATAGACATAATAATAGGTATTTGTTTATATTCATGTCTATAATTTTATGTTTACGGCCTAAATCAGAGTATAAATGTAATCTAAATTTAAGATCATAATCTGGCGGTGTCGAAAATTATATGAATTAATCGATCTATTTTTCCTGTATTTTAGTTATTAAGGCTTAAAAGGTATGTGTGTATGTATGCATTTATGTATGCATGTACGTAACGTAAGGTTTGTAACTACAGACATGTATCCATGTCCAAGGTAAGCTGACTATGGCCCTTAGCTGTTTATAGGGTGGTGAAGGCAAAGGGGTGAGTGTGATGACTTGGGGCTTTTGGGTCCACCAAACTTTCGCGAGAGCAAAGGTTTTCTTTCCCCAATGAAAATAGACCTGTTGAAGTATGTGAGATTATAATCTCAAATGCAATAGGATATTTGTCATGAACATAATAACATTTGATGATAAACTTTTAAGTGAATAATTTTTTTTTATCAAATTCAACTTTGAGAGATATTCCACATTGGTTGAGATTTTATTTTTAATCATTGTTAGAAGATATAAATAAATTATATTTTCTATCATTAACACATGTTCAAAATATTATAATTTTTGTTAAATAAATAACACAAATCATTTTCTTAATAGATAAATATTTTCAATTAAATATTTAAAATTTAGGTTAACTTAAAATATTCTCTACTTTCTAAATTCATTAAAATGTATAGGCCTACGACAGATGTTGACTAGAATCTTTGTTTATTCATAAATACAATTTATTTATGATTCATAGGCTTAGATTAAAAATCTATTTTAAATTGTTTCATAATACATTTAAAAAGAGACTAGGCTATAGAACCACAATGAAGCCTCACTATATATATTATGAATTCAAAAATTAATTGCCATACAAACAAAGGTAAGCCACCTAACCTTATCTTGAACTATTCTATTCAGTCCACCTCATAAAACCATATTTATTTCAGGTCTATTCTTATGTTAGCCTCTCATCAGCGTCTAGGTATTTCCAATGTTCTCTTCCCACTGTGTTTGCCATTCAATACTCTGAACTTCTTCCATTTAAACTGCATCAACTGCCCACTTTAATCTACAAAACTTGACTATCTTAACATTGTTTCATGATGAGTATAGGGTACGTAACCCATAATTATATAACCTCATCAACTCCCCAGTAGCCTCATTCCCTTTCGGACCAAATATCTTCCTAAGCACCCTGTTTTCTAGAATTCTAAATTATTCTCGTCATGTAAGATAAAATACTATATTTCACACCTGTTAAGAACGAACAATAATATTTTTTTTTATATTCTGAGTTTTACATTTATTTAAGGCAGTTCAGATGTCAACAACTTACTGACAGAGTAATAGCATCTACTTGGAATAATATTGTTCCAGAAACCTTATATATGCAAGCAACATGTGCAGACAAAAATTTATATAATTAATTAGATATTCTTTCAAAGTAAAAATTAGAATATTGTAATATTCTGTGGATATCATTGATTAGTTCACCACTTTATAAAATAAATTAACACAAAAGATTGAACAAACACTATATATCTGATTTTATTCCACCTTATCCCAATCACATAGGTCGACGCATTTGAATTCCGATATCTTTGCTATCATCAGTCTAGTCTATTTCAAATCCATGACACGTTTTCCATTATTTGCCACACGAATACTATTTTAATAGCAAGTCAACATGAAAAAATAAATCAACCATTCAATGTCACAATAATATAGCTCATACTCTGGTTACTGAAGTAATCGACTTGACTCTAATGTGTTGTTGAAGACAAGTTGTAGTCTTAACATATCTATCTTTTCTATCAAAACACAATTACGCGTTTCAAACAAATATGAACATTTTTATCTAAATTTTGTATTTTTAACATATATTTATGACTTTTTTGCCCCCAAAATGCTACTCTCAATGTTTTTACGTTATGTTGATGAAATTGAAATTATTCAAGACACTTAATTTGATAATATTATAATTTTAACTCCTTAAAATGTGAACATTCTTAGAATAATTTCCATTAAATTTGAGTTAAATTTCATAAAAGGGCTTTTCAAAAAGTTTTAATTTTTAAAAGCAGATGAAAAAACGTTATTAAAGTGTGTCACATTAGACTAGATAAAAATTCAGATAGTATTTAAGTGGTACAATGGTCTAAAGAGTTTGGCATTCCTTGCCTTAGAACACGCTCACCAAAGTGGGTCATGTTTAATTCATGTGTATCTCAAACTAATACGTAATGTTTGTCCAAAGAATAAGATTTTATTAATTGAAAACTGACAGCCTTGAGACGAGAACAAAATTTTCAAGTTTTTCCGGAAAAAAACTCGCCCTTTTTTATCTTAATTCTTTATATTTAATTTGATTATCACATAAACATACCAGTATTCATAAGTACATATTATAATCTCGATTAGTTCATTAAAGTGATTTTCTTCAAAATTGGCCCAATACAATGTATCAGTAAAATTTACAGCCATCTTAAATGTTAATAAATAAAATATATTCTTGATGGAGTTAATTATCAAAAAAGATTTCATTTGAAGTTAATTTAAATAACTTTATTGTAATTAATACATTTTCCTTACTATTAAAAGATAAAATTTCAAATAAAAGACAATTTGTGTGAGAAAACTTGATTATTCATTTCTCTAATAACACAAAAGTTAAATTAAATTGAATTGGTTTCATCTAATTGTATAGCCCATTGACACAATTAAAATAAAATTAATGTAATTTTGTTTGAAGAACGATGAATGTAATAAACGATTTTTTTATTTTAAAGTGATAAATCTTTGTATAATTTTAAATATTTTCATGAAAATAATTTATTGTACTGTTTGATTTCCAGTCCTTCCCACTATCATTTTTCTCTCCGCCATTTTAAATATTTTATAGTTAGATAGATCACTTCATTATGTACATTTTCTTGCAATGAACTAAAGAAAGATCTCCCTTCCTCGTAACCCAGACGTTCCGTTGATCAGTGGAGTAAGCTTGTACGGCGCCTATCTCCTGAGATTCGAACACGAAACACACCTCGGTGCTGTCATAGCGCTCGATGGGGGTTTCCTGTGAGCCGTCATCTCTGTCCCACGAAATCTGAATACATCCGGCGGTAGGAGGGAGCTCCGTCAGATAGACTCCTACTCCTGCAATCCCTCCGTCAGCGAAGATCAAGCCGGATCGTCTGATGGCGCGGTAGTCGTCGATACTTGTATAATGGTACAATGTAGTGCTCATTGCTCTCTCACTGGAATTTAAATAGATATTTGTGTGATTATTTCTCTATCATAATACTTTTAAAAAATGATCCATAGTAAAATACAATTTTTATCATTACATTTCTCTATCGTTTTGAGATGAGGAGACCTTACCTAAAATCAAGAAACTACAGTCCTTGGATTTTTTTCTGGAATTTACAAGGATGTATATTAATTTATTTCAAATTATTGCCCGCATAATTTGTTTAGTCTCGAGTCCTAATTGGTGGCGGTTGTGGCTACAGTTAAATCATCGGAAATTATTCCCTCAACGTGGGTCAAATTCGAAAATATTTGTTTACTCATATTACAGTGTATTTTCTTTATAAATATTAACGGTGTTTTGAAAAATACTAAAATATTTTAATAAGGTCTAAATTGATCGTATTTAAACTAACTATTTTACTAGTTTAATTTCATAGATACTGACAGAATTAATAAAAAAAATCGCTATAGATCACATTACGTCCTGACGTATGAGTTAGCTATAAAATTAACTGTATCTACTTTCACTATCAGATGAGAGATTTCCTGGGAAAGCTGTATTCTACGCCAAAGAGTCAAGATTCATTGAATAATTTAGTATGTGCAAATAGGTTTGATTTTTGGATCACATTTTACAACCCGTAAATGAAATCAATAATAAGCTATGTTATCAAAGAAAAGAAAATTATAGCTAATTCTTAATAATTCCTAGTTCCAAATATAATTTAGGAAGGTAATATTATTATAATTATTATAAAAGGCTTACTTTTTAAAATGTATTATCCTTCTTTCGTAGATCTCTCGAACAATGATTTGTTCTATAGTTTACTCTTCAAATAACATTAAATTACATGTTATTAACCTTAATACACATAGTAATAGAATTGATAGTAATTTTTTGGATTACGCTGTGAAAAATAACAAAAATGATTACCAAGCAAGCAATATTCTTCAATTATTTAAGTTTTGTGAATAACTTCAACCTTGGCTCATTTTTTATATTATTAATGTTATATTTATACTATACTTTAAAAGAACAATTATATTTTTATTCCTTAGATACTTGAAAATAATTTGAGTTTACCTAATAGATATTTTGATAGATGTTTGGACTAAAAGATAAAGATGTGGCATTTTCAATAATTATTATGGCTATCAGAGCACTTTTATTCCATAGTTTAAACATCTATCAACTATATATATATATATATATATATATATATATATAAGGAGTTGCTGTATAAAATACACAGTAGTGATTTGTAGTTTTAAATGTATGAAAATAGTTATTTAATAACACTTACCATGGCTTATTCCTGGTAGCATAGTTCATAAACACTTTTATATTTATAATGTATACAATTAATGGTTAGTTATTTTGAAAACCTGGCTCTATCATTGAGTTAGATTGAAATACATAAAAAATAATTTAAATAATTTTCACAAGAAAATTCCCTCCATTTTATAGATGCATTTGTAAAATTTAATCATAATCAGCCAACCAAAATAAGTTGTATCCAGGTATGTAATATTTTTGTAAAAATAAGAAGTACTTACCTAATTTAAAAAAAAACTGTGTTATAATAAGTCTTGATCGAGCCACGTGCTAAATTTATTCGTACTCTCTTAAGACAGAAATGGGACTGCGTCTGAATTTCCTGGTAGCCACATTGAACATCCGGTTGTCGTGTTGCTATAGTGACGCCACTTCCTTTAGAGTGTGGCTTGTGTCGATAAATCAACAAGTTATCCCCGTCCGGCATTGCGTGCTGTTACTGTCCCAACCCACCACCCCTACCACCCTCAATCTATTTCAAGAAGGAAGTTCACTGACTTGAATAATGGATTACTTTATCAACAGATGGTTGTCAAATAGCTATTTAACATGACAGTCAAAGAATGCGTTCATTTGAAACTGTTATTATTTTATGATTAATATTGATTCTTACTTTGTATTGTGGTTGAATTATTTAATTGATGTTATAATCAGCCTCCTGTTGGCCAACGTCAAACATCTATCAACTCTCGATTATATAAGATGGTTTAATTTTAATATCAAGACGTGTAAATGAATTGGTAACATTCGGAAGTTTGTGGTGAATAGTTTGATTTTTTTTTTTTCAAACAGTTTCTTCTCTTAAATGTTTTAAATATCTCACGAACTCCATAACTGCTTCGGTGGCCGCGTCGTCTAAGGCGCAAATCTTGGAGTAGATTAAACTCCCGATAATGGGGAGATAGAACTGCGAATTTCGGTCGATTTTACTGAGAATGTTTTTTCCAAAAATGTTTCTTTCTCTCTCTATTTCTCTTTCTCTATCTCTCCACTTCCTTTAAGTAAAACCTTCCAAATTATTAAAACCACTAATGCAATTAGTAAATAATCATATAAACTGAACGGGTAGTAATACGCGTTGCTAAACAAAACTATTCCATATAATGCACAAATACACACAAAAATAAGTACTATCAACAGATTAATAATTGTAGGTAATAAATTCATGATGCAATCCCCAGCGCTTCCAGATTTTTATTTGAGGCAGGGTGTCTGGAACAAGGTATGGGTTCGGTCAGACTGACAAGCGTGCGAACGACTGAGCGACTGCCTGGCCAGATTTACAATTGTGCGAGCGACTGAGCGACTGCATGGCCAGACTGACAAGCGTGCGAGCAACTGAGCGACTGCATGGCCAGATTTACAATTGTGCGAGCGACTGAGCGACTGCATGGCCAGACTGACAAGCGTGCGAGTGACTGAGCGACTGCATGGCCAGACTGACAAGCGTGCGAGTGACTGAGTGACTGCATGGCCAGACTGACAAGCGTGCGAGTGACTGAGCGATTGCATGGCCTGACTGAGCGACTGCATGGCCAGACTGACAAGCGTGCGAGTGACTGAGTGACTGCCTGGCTATACTGACAAGCGTGCGAGCGACTGCATGGCCAGACTGACAATTGTGCGAGCGACTGAGCGACTGCATGGCCAGACTGACAAGCGTGCGAGTGACTGAGTGACTGCATGGCCAGACTGACAAGCGTGCGAGCGACTAAGCGACTGCATGGCCAGACTGACAAGCGTGCGATCGACTGAGCGACTGCATGGCCAGACTGACAAGCGTTCAAGCGACTGAGCGACTGCCTGGTCAGACTGACAATCGTGCGAGCGACTGAGCGACTGCATGGCCAGACTGAAAAGCGTTCGAGCGACTGAGCGACTGCCTGGTCAGACTGACAAGCGTGCGAGCGACTGAGCGACTGCATGGCCAAACTGGCGAACGAGAAAGTGAGCGCGTGATAGGCAAATATCCATTGATAGTTGTTGACTATGAGGAAAAGGTTTGAATCTTGGCTCAGTGCGTTGAGGGCGGTTTTTGACAAGTGATTTATTGTTGTGGTTTTCACATCTTTCAACCCCGCTAATGGTGGATATTATTTGTAAAGGCCTACTTTGATTATAATATTGAAGTATTTTAACATATCAGTTTTATATATCTTATAAACTATATACATATATAATTTACGATCTTACAAATTGAATTAGGCCGTTAGTGGCAAGTGTTCTAGAAATGTCGATAGTTGTAAGAAAGTCAAATACCATGTCAAATTGAGAGGTTTTACTAGCACGCAATAAACCAACATACAATAATATTGCCCAGCGCCTGTAAGCTAGACTGTACCGGCTCGAGCGAACGCGCTTGGTCGCTCGCTCAGTCTGGCCGTACCCTAGCCTCAGCCTCTTGAAAATAATTGAGGAGCTACTTGAATTTAAATAAAGTTGCAGCTCCGGCTTATAAAAATTAGATTAGTGGCCGGAAGGTTCTTTGTGACCACATGACACATTATTTACGGAGAAGTTGGCGTCAGCAGATGGCGGCAACTTGGTCAGTATAGTTCAAAGTGAGCTAGCGCCATATAGTCATTTTTTATGATGTAAGACACTTTAATTTATATAGCTACCAAACTTTAGTATAATACAAGGATTTATATATTTTAATAGCTCTAAGAACGTGTTTAATTAATAGATTTTTCTTTATGGATCTTCAATTATTACATAACACACTTTAATACAATTACAATACTTAGCTCATTGTAATATACTTTTTATTTATTCCTTAGTAATAATACTATACGCGTATAGCTTGAACGGGTAGTAAGAGGTGGTGCTAAATAATAATTAAGCTATTTTTTATTTTGGAATATTTATAAACTAGCAGCCCAACCCGGCTTCGCACGGGCATAATAATATAATAAAAGAAAATACACAATGTTTTACAGTGAGTTTC
>CABFOW010000453.1:211459-266343 GCA_902141385.1 Timema californicum | reverse complement strand
TATAACCCGAACGGGTAGTTAGACGCGGTGCTAATAATAATAATAATAATAATAATAATAATAATAATAATAATAATAATAATAATAATGAATATTACTATTATAAACTTTATCATAGTGGAACAAGGCAAGGTAGTAGTAAGTTATACCATAGTAGAATAATGCAATGTACCTTACAGAGTAAACGGAGGGTACAAAGTTAAGTAACTTAAACTGGGTTTATTATATTAATGCATAACGCATATTACATAATATTTAACTTACAGTGCATAATTCCTAATAAGGAGACAAATTTTAACGTTGAAACGTAGAGATCAAGGTAAGACTCATACAGATTTTTTTTTTCTAGATATCAGAATGGTCCTGAAAAAGATAGGTCGTAATGAGATGGACTAGGTAGAACTAGATCAATATAGGGATAGGGTGTAATGAGGTGGACTGGATAGAATTAGCTCAAGATACGGATTAGGGTGTAATGAAAAAGACTAGATAGAATTAGCTCAATCTAGAGATAGGTGTCGTTTGAATAATGATTGGCTCAAATTTTATTATTGTCGTGAATATTGGAGATATTTTCCGTCGGCTGTGTCTACTGGCATTTTAATTGGCTAGCACCTCTCTCTACTCACATTCTCATTGACCGATACATCTCGAGTTCAAGGGTTGTCTATAATCAATGTTATGCATAATAAGTTAGTCTAATTAATTTTCATTATCCACAATGTTTCGATTATGAATTCAATAAATTGAAAGTAATGTTTTAAATATTTGCGCATTATGTGATATGGACTTTTCGTTATTAGGTATGTGTTGTGCATTAGTATAAACACAGTTTTTAATACGGTGTTACTACGAATTTTAAAAATTATTACGACATAATGCAATGTAAATACATCATGTTGTATTTCAATCCCAGCACCGAAATAAAATAACTTCTTAAAACCAAATTTTCCTTTAAAAAACTAAATAAATTAAATACTATCGAATTAAACGTAATTATCTTGTGGAATTACAAATATAAAAAAATCTCCCCGGCGGGGAATCGAACCCCGGTCTCCCGCGTGACAGGCGGGGATACTTACCACTATACTACCGAGGATTGGTTCTTAGAGTTAACAAAATAATAATATCAACTTAGTATCGTTCAAGATATTTAAGATATCCAAGACTTAGTGCTTACCTGGAGAAACAGAGTCAAAGTTTGTAATATTAGTTATTATATGCATACAGAAGTACAGATAATGGGGGGTTTGATATGAACAGAGTTTTTTTTGCAGTCACCGATGATAACATTTTACTAAATTTTTTAATGTTATCTAATTGGCATGTAGCCTGCAATACAGCTAATTAAAACCCTTCAATGTTTGTTTTTTAATCGTATCTCCAGGCGAATAACGTTGCTTCTGGAATCTAATCAAACAATTCATTCCCTTTCCCCTACTTCCTTAGATTATATGGTTTAGGTCGCGTGCACCAGAGTGGAAACACGAAACGTTACGTGAGGAATAATCCAAGGTTATTAGTAACGTAAGGTCATGACACGACTACAGTGATTGTTCCCTCGCAAGTCTGCGTGATGTGTAGATCACGACAGCCTTGACCTTCATCCTCTAAGTCAGGCAACCAGCCATACAGTCAGCTGCAGTCCAGCTGACCATGGTCACGGCCTTATAGCGTTACCAACTGTACGACTACGATCAGCTAGACCAACGTTTTTCAACCGGTGTACCGTGGGGGTTTGGTGGAATGGAAGCTATAAAAGAAGCGAGGAAAAAATTTAAAAAATGGAGGAAGAAAATAAAATCTTTTTTAACCCGTAGTCGACATTAAAAAAAAATTATATTATTATAGAAATTTTAGCTATTGAACTATAAGACACAATCTTAGTAGGTACTTGTTTTTAATTATAAAAGCTCACGTTTAAAAAAGCATATACTGCTCTTGACAATTTTCAGCTCTTGTTAAGTGGGCTGTTATAAAATTGATGGTCTAAACATTATATATACAGTAATTACACTACTTATTATAGTCCTACAATTCAATGGCGGAAGGTATGTTGAGTGGAGGGGGGCTGCAACTGGGGCGAACACTCTTCCCTTTGAATCTATTATTATTATTATTATTATTATTAGCACCGCGTCTTACTACCCGTTCGGGTTATACGCACTTACGCTAATGTGTAATGGTAGGGCGATTGTGAGATGAAATANTATTATTATTATTATTAGCACCGCGTCTTACTACCCGTTCGGGTTATACGCACTTACGCTAATGTGTAATGGTAGGGCGATTGTGAGATGAAATAAAGAACCTACAGTTTAACGTGGAATCCAAACCACGGTGGAGGCCTGTCATTCCTCACATTCACAAGATGTCTTGTCAGAGGTGAAGGAAGGGTTTGGTAATCAGATAAATCTGTGCCGGGACCGAGGATTGAACCCCGGCCGCCAGCACAAAAGTCTGACACTTTACCCCTAGACCGCCAGGTCACCCTTTGAATCTAAAACAATAAAATATATTGAAACCTATGCCGAAATATAATAAAGAGTAGCCGACTCCTATGTACAGCAACCATCTTCCTTGCTTTATCTCATACTTAGAACAAGTGGAGTGGTTTAACACTAAAACATTTTTCAATAATTAGGCTAGATTATTACCAAGCTTATTCTGATAACCAAGTATCTGTGTTAAAATAATTAGATGGTATGATCAAATACTCGATTTCTTGAATTCCATGGTATTTGAGAGTTTCAAGGTTCGTAAAAATCTCAAAAAAAGCATCTTTAATACAACTATGAACATTTTTATTTCAAATAACAATTTTCAGCAACTGGTAAAAATAATTAAATAGATTTGTGTAGTCGGAAGAGTAACAAAATCACACAAAAAGAACAAAATTGTAGTATTAACATAATTAAATTAATAAAGTGTTTTCTTTGTTTATGATGCAATAGACATGACAAATAAAACGTAATTTTTCAGTTGCACCAAGGCTAAAAAAACTTTTTTATAACAAAATTTTAATTAGTTTCACTCCAAAGGATAAACGTGTTTAGTTTAATGTCTATATATAGAATATAACTTTAAAGTTGGTGTCTTTAAGCAATGCTTTAAGCCTGGTGTTTGACCCTGTTTTTTAATTTATTTAAAAACTATAAACAAACTTTAAATTTCCAGCTTCAAAGTGCATAACATTCGTGTACAGGGGCTAATAATTTTTAAAATCTCAGACTTCTGCATGAAGTAGATATTGCTAAAATGTGAATAACAATCTTCATTTTATTAGTATAGATCATAGATAAAAAAATAATAGGCCAATTAATCATTGTGTTTGAGGCTTAGTGCTAATGAAATCCACCCCTAAACCCCATCAAGAGAATTTGTTTTCACTAAGTAAGCTGATTTAATTAATTGGAGGATGTAGAGGGGGTGTTCCCCCACTCCCCCAATTTTAAATAAAAGCTTGTAAGTTGGATATGTTGTGGAGAGCCTAGATCTTGAGTCGGGGAAACTCTTGTATTACTCTGTGGCACAGTAGGCCCTACTTTCGATCATGAAAGTTATATACCGTGAACTTTTACAGACCAATTTTAAATTTCTCAACTGTCAATCCCTGGTCTTAAAAAAAATCACAGGTTCCATAACTCACCAGACATTGAAAGTAGATACCTTCCATAATAGAATGTATAGAAAGGTTATTTAATCAAGAAGGCGAGTAATGCTGTTGTCACTTACTATCATGGATGCTCGCAGTAACGGACAAGGAGGGGGGCACTTGCTCCCCCTTGGAATTATCTTTTCTTTGACAATTAAATATTGTTAACAATTTCTAATCTTCTAGTTTGCTTACAATTTTTTTTTTATTCCAACATTTAACAACTATCAGGCTTACAATCGTGATATATGATCACCACACACCCTAGACGCATTTCCGAATAAAACCCGTCACTACATTTTAAACAATTGTAGACATTTCCTCATAATTATTTCGTCTGAGAGCAGAGAAAACAAACAATATCGAGTGTTGTGGTATTTTTAGTATCTTTACAGTGCAATTATTATAATGCCAGTAGCCAGCTTGAAGTTTTGTCAGGTGCGTGCGTGCACACATGTTTTTGTGTGAAGGAATATATTCCCCTACACTCCTGGAAAAATGTCTGTGTGTGCTCGTACTTACTACTACTATTACTACTACTAAGTACTAAGACAGGCTCACAGTCACAAAACCAGGAAACAAGGTTATTAAATCCCTTTATATAAAAATGAATACGGAAAACAACACATGAAAATAATAATACCAACACTTTTTAATATGATACTGAACACCCTTTTGGGAATAGATAAAATATCAGATGTTAAAAGAGAAATTAAAAAATTGCTAATTGGCTCAAGACTTAATAAAATAACAATACTAGAGACAAAGAAGCTATGAAATGGGACTCGAGATTGGTTTTAGAATAATAAATAAAACATAATGGAATAGACTTAAGAAACTTAAATTTAGTATTAGAATTATGTTATGTTGTAAAAATAAACTTAAAAGAATTAAATGTATTTATTATATCTTTATACTCTTACATGTATGTATGTGTGTATGACATTTATGGTGAGGCACCAGCTGATAAGCATATTGTGCTTAGCTGGACCATGTCTATTTGATTAAAAATATGTACTCCTAATACAATAAAACAAACTACTACTATACTAAGATGGTTAGGTAATGTTTTAAGTTGATCACTTTTTTTTTGAACCGTATGGCACATATGACTGGGAGCGACATAACATCCATGTTCAGTCACCTTATGTGTAGACTATTAGGCACTCTGGTGGCACATAACGTTGCCAGGATACACCATAGGAGGTTGTGTACACGTCATACTCGCAATGTGATTATAAAATTGTGGAGCCGGTGTGAGTCTTAACCTAACTTAAGCCTAACTAATCAAACTCTGCTGACTGTTGGGATCATTTGCCTTAGGGGAAAAATACCCAAGGTACCATCCGGAAAATGAATCCCAGGACCGTTAAGCTTGTAGCCAGGTGCACTGACCACTGCATCATGAGGTTAGTTAGTTGATCACTTGATAAAACCTCTAAGAGTTTTTACGCGAGCCGAAACTTGTTCGTTTTCCTACACATAATGATGGTGAATTTCAAAACAAATAACACTCGTAACATGAAAAATCCATCATTAACAAATAACTTTAAAAATATAGTTGAATAAGTCTCGATTCAAAGCCCAATTATTGCCTCAAATTTTACAATTTTTCTGGGTAGAACCCCTTGACCACCTTATTAACTGGGGAATATTCCATGCCCCCTTCCCCCTTTCCCCACCCTCCGGTGTTCTCAACATTGCCACGCTAATTAACATCCTGTGTAGACACGCCTCAAAACATCAAACTCAATCCTTGTTGTCACCTGGTCATGTTTCTAATCTCAAAATACCTTGGATTGGGAAATTTGCTGTCTAGCCCCCCCCCTCTCTACCCCAAAATATATTTCGTGCGATGCCCCTGGTGATGGCGTCAACCTCTTGAAGTGTGCAGATATCACGTGGAGGAAGTCAAAAGTCATCGGTGAGGTTTCTGATGTCATGTTTATTAAAAAGTAATGACTCTCGCTGCCCTGATAAAACATGTGATATAAGAATGAGCACGGAATTATATATTCGAACAGTCCAGGTCAGGAGGTTCAATCACTAGTCAAGGCAGTGATCAGGAAACCTTGGATGATAGTAATCAGTCACATCAATGGGAAGATAGATACATGTGATCAGCCCGTGGATAGAAAGAGTCAGATGCTTGTTAGAATACACAGTGATGTGAGATGGAAAAATTTCATGTATTGGGATATTAAAAATTTTTTTTTTTTAAAAACAAAATTTCAATCATTTTAATGGGTTCCAATAAATATATAACAAGGATTCCAGCTTTTTCTTCCACCCGCATAAATACTACAGTGGTTGGTGGTTGAGTGTGTCACTAACGTCGAGTCTGCCATAGGCCGACATGTTAATACTTCAATGTTAAAAATAAAAAAAATACTGATGAATTTTCTGCGATAGATAAAAATTCATTTTATTAATGTAAAATCAGTTTGAGTTTTTTTTTTCAATTTTGTATTATTAAAAACATCTTAAAATGGTTTCATTTGTTTTAAACAAAGTGTTTTCTTCAAGAAAAATACAAAAACTCACACCACAAATTAGAATGAGATGTTTGGTTGGAGTTGGTTTACCTACCTGTGAAATGGGCTCTTAAGACACTTGGTTTGAGCTGTATTATCTACCTAAGTTAGGTGATATCCATGTAGTGAGATGGGCTATTAAGATGCCTGGTTATAGCTGTGTGTGTTATATGTGGGGTGAGACAAACTCTTAATAAAATATGACAAATCTAATTTTTTCTACTTTTTTATTTCTTTATCTAATGATCAGTATTTCTGGCTACTGATCTAAAGGTCTTGGTTTCGATTCCTGGCGGTACCATAGATGTTTTTCTTGAAGCAGAATTGTGGTAATGTAACCGTACCTGTGTGGTGCCCCAATCTCACATACATATCAGCTACCGCCAATAAGACAGGAATGACTTACCAACAAACCTTAATGGCACCAGTTTGGTAGTGGGTGAGGTTTAGGTGGGGAGAACTTTTGTATTATTTTTCAAAAACATATCCCCTGCTGCTGGTGATGCTGTGGATAAGCCGTGAAGCAGATAATCCGCTCGCAGATTGTTGAGAGTTTACTGTATTTGCTAAAATAGCTAAAAACATCAAATTAATATAATTTAAACCTAAGAGAATATTTCAAAACTCTTGTAAATGTGTTTTAATGAAGTAACGTCGATATTAATGATACGAAGCGCATCCACAAAGTAAGGTCTGTTGAGAAATGACCACCAAAATAGAATTGTGGTCGGTTTTACACAGGGGTAGTAGCATATATTGACTCATCAGCTTTTTGTTGGTCCCTTTACTTCAGTTTTATCCTCATCTGATGTTCTGTGAGAGTGATTTAAAATGAGTGCTGTCATAAATAATCCTGCCAGTTGTGAGGTTTGTAGTGTCATACAATTTTTGTTAGCAGAAAACCCTACTGCTGCAGAAATTTATTGTTGGATATGTTTATGGTTTAAGTTTACGGGCCTGATATCATGAGTGAAAGAAGGTGAAAGTATGGGTCCAGTCTGTTTAAAGAAGGTCGCACCAATACTCATAGTGGAACGTGTGGACATGAAAATTTGTGAGAACCGTGAATTTCCAGAAGTTTCACGGTTACTCATTCACGGAAATGTGACAGAAAAGCTAAGCTGTAAGAAACTGTGCGCCAGATGGGTTCTTAAAATGCTGACTGAAGCACACAAACAAAAACGCGTGGAGGCAGCTCAAATGTTTTTGCAGCATTTTGAAAAGGAAGAAGATGAACTTGTTTCTCAAATCATAATCGGCGACGAGACTTGGATTTGATATACGAATGTTGAAACATAACAACAATCGATGCGGTGGCGTCATTCAACATCCCCAAAGGCAAAAAAATTCAAAAACATGAGGCTGATTTAAGATTAATGAGGAAATACATCTCCTGTCGCTTCACAACCCTTGATAAAGCCGTAATATGACATGTTTGAATAAATGTTCTTAATTCTTCAGTTCCTTTTCCTCTGTCCAAGGGCCTACTATTTTAATATTTCAATTAAATGTCCCAAATTAACTAATATTCCAGGTGAATGGCAGCCTTGAAATTCGACTGTGTTAACGTTACTGAATTTGTAAATTTAGTGTTATATCCTGACACCCAAAAGGGTGGAAGGAAAGATCAATTCTTGGAAACCCATTAGCAACTGACACCTGCTCACATGTCATAATAGGAAACTATGTTTCAAACAATTCTTTTCCTTCTGTCCACTGCTCGGTTTTGATGAAACCACGAATTTTCGAGACTCTACTTTAATGCCCATTTATTGAAATTAAAGTCAATGCCTGAAAAAAAAAGGCTTATAAAATCAATGATGAATAAATAATAATAATATTTAGCATCGCGTCTTACTACCTGTTCGGGTTATTCACTTTTTAAGTACTAATTACGCTAATGGATTAGGAATTGGGAAGGTTGAATTAGAGGAAGTGAACCCGCATTTGCGTGGATGGAGAGTGGAAAACCATTTTGGAAAAACCCCCCCCAGTTCACCCGACCGAGATTCAAACCTCGATCTTCCCGTCCTCAGCAGTCGAGCTCAACACGACAAGCGCATCAGCCAACTACGCCATAGAGGCGGGTAATGATGAATAAAATATAAACACATAGTCTAAGGCGTCACTCTTGCAATAGACCAAACTGCCGCTGACATGGAGATCGGGGCCCAAATCCCGGTCGGGTGTAATAAAAGTGGTTTTTCCAAAATAGTTTTACATTCTATCTCCATGCAAACACAGGTACACATTCTCTAAATTCATCCTTACTCAACTCTAACTCATTAGCATAATTATTACATACACTCATATAGCCTGAACAAGTATTAATACAGGGTGCTAAGAAAACCTAGAGGACAGAAGAAAGAAAGAAGATGTCACCTTTGTAGATTTAATTCATTCCACACTTTTCCTTTTTCCCTAGGTGAGCTTTCTTCATTAAATTTGCATTTATTAGTTTAGGGATGAAATTATCCGGGAATGAGTAGGGCTGGAGGGAGTAGCCTACATAAAATAGTAGAGGAAGCAAGACTAAGTAGGTATGGGTATTTAAATAAGGATGGAAAAAAGGTATGACGCCAAAGAAAATGTTGGAAATGAAGTATGTAGGAAAAAAAGACCGCAAAGGAGGCCAACAAAGAGATGTAAAGGAGGAAGATGGAGGCATTTGACTTAACTGAACTGCCCACAGGCTTGAACCAGTTGATGATGACGAGTTTCTTTTTTCTTTATTTTTATCAATTTCCATTACCTACTGTAAAATTATGAATACAAGAAAGACAACTAATTTTTAAATTATTTAATAATAATTCCTGTAATATGCACTGCTGTAAAAAACATTTAAAATCACATGCTTAGTTTATACTCTGATATTTCAGACTATATGTACAATGATATCAATTTCAATGATTTAATGTATTTAGAAAGACAGATTTTGTGATTAACTCTAAATATGTTGTATACCATCTACTTCTGCATTACATGAAGACTAAATAATTAAACATTCTATTGAAAATGGCTTGGCAATGCCACATTCACGATCAACTTTACATAAACGTAACAATAAAGTTCACTTAACGTTAAGAGACAGTATGTGATCGGCATTCACCTAGCACAAAGGTAAGGTAACGTAACTTGGAAAAAAACATAATCAATAGATTTGGACGGTTTGAAAATAAAATGTTCGCAGAAATGTAACTTGGAGAGTGAAGGCTGATTAAATTCCAAATACTTTTGGTAAAACTTACTGGGGCTATAAAATAAGGTGTAAGAAGAAGCCAAGACACTTTAGTGTTTGTGAGAGTGAATTATTTTAAAGGAAGTGTCTGCACACTATGAACAAACAAATGGGGTACATAATAACAGTGTCGATGTTACTCGTAAAATGATTGTCTATCAGGGTCATGTGGAACACTTAATGTAGTGTAATGTTATATTTCTACCTTGGATAACTCATTCGATGAGTTAACTCAAGGAAATTTGAGAAATATGTTCAAAACAAACTCATTACAAAGACAATATCAATTGATTATTTGTAGATTATTGAATCTTTTCATGTTAGTTTAAAATATCTACCTTTGAAAACAAGAGCCAATGCACCAGAAAATAAGATGGAGGTTGCCAAACCACTGATAGGTTTTGTTGCCTAACAGTGTATTATTGTTTCTTGTTATGGTGTGAATGAAGTTTGGGAGGTTTGTGAGGAACATGTTAGCTGTCATGAGGGAAAACCGAATTAGGACTAAAGTTATACGGGCGAGAGTGGGGTGGGGTTTGACATGAGATAGTAGAGGAAGCAAGGCTGAGATAATAGAGTTAGGTAGTGAGGATAGAAAAGGAGAGAATAGCAAATAGAATCATGGAGATGAAGTATGTAGGAAAAATACCGCAAGGGAGACCAAGAAGGAGATGGGAGGAGCAGATAGCAGAAAGTGCAAGTTAGAGGAGAAGAATGGTGGAAGGATAGAAGAATATGGAGGCATTTTACGAAAGTGACCCAGTCACAGGCTGGAAACAGTTGATGATGACGATAATATGGTGTCCGCCACATACTGTATATATGCTATTAAGACATATGAATTTAAATAAACAAAATACATGATTTTATCATTTGTTGTGTAGAAAATTATTTAAAAAATTAGTTAGCTATGGTGGATCTATAATGTTTGATAAAAACACAATCTGGAGACAAAGCCCTTTCTCAAGTAATGGATCTTTACATTGTATACAAGAGCTATAAAAAAAATTCACATTATTAAATTATTAGTTTGTACTTAGAGTACTGTAGTCACTTTATCAACATCACTTCATTGTTGAGCTACTCCCGTTCAGGCTGAGTAAAATCTTCAATGAGCGTCCGTCTTGCAGAAATCTTCGTAGGTCTTTTCATCCATTAGTTTCTCTAGTTCAGAAGCATCTGCAAGCTCTAGCTTGAATAACCAACCTATAATGAAACAAAAAGAGGGCGTGAACGACTTACTTTGTGTTCAGTGAGAGACTACAGCAGAACAGGAATGTGATGTGACAAGATATGTCTGCCCGATGCGAGTTAATTTAGTTTCAGCTTTGTCCGCTCTGTGCTGCAACAATTTTCTTGCGTGACATTCATAATCAACTGACACCCCTACAAACCGTTGCAATAGTAAAAATATAAATCTCTCTTGGCTCTATAGATTGCCGTCATTGTGGAATCTTAAAAAAATTATGACATTTTGCTATTTTTTCTAGTGTATTTTCCTAAGGTTTTTTTGAATGAAATATATAATATATATGTTTTTGTTTTAAGCCAATCTAATTTATCATAATGTCAATATTTCCTTATTTATCTTCAACATTAAGATTTTAACGATTAATTTAGTAAAAATAAAAAAAAAATTGTCAAAACATTGAAATTAGAAATATTTGTTTAATTTTGGGAACTCTATTTATCACCTTGGGTCCTCCACAGCTCTTAATCTGGCCCTGACTGTCACCGTCCAGTACCATGTACCATGTAACTAGATACAGGTCTCCACCCGTGTTGAGTGTATTAAACCAGTTTGAAACACATAAGCGTGTCGATTTATGTTGATTTGTCAATTCGACATAACGATAAGTGAATAGCACCCATGGTGACAGAAAGTGAAAAAAAAAAGTCTATCCACTCAAAAACAAAACCTGTCAGCTCTTTCTAATATAATTTGTAAGTCGTCCTGGGCCATACAGAATTCTGCAATTGTGTGAAATGCCACGTCACTCATAAGATTCTGTTATCTATCTACGGCAACCATGTAAATTAAACTTATTTATGAATATTGAGATATTAGATTATAACTATATAGGCATAATAATATATTAAAACTATATTGCTGAGATCTTACATTGAAAGCTCAGCAATTAAATGTTATGGATTAAAGTGAAGCTTGAACAGGAAATTCTTTCTCAACCTGTATCATTTCTTCTATTAAGTTTGGATGGAAGAGAACGATTGACCTAGGGAACCGGGGGATGCAACTTTGGATGTGAGGTTGAGGGTAGAAATATTCCAAGGTGTGTTTCTATCCTTGGGCTTTAAATTCATAGGGCCTTGTTTAAATAATTTTTGTGGCGAAACATTTATTTGGTCATAATGTTGAAAACATACAATTATGCTTGGTTAAAATACGTTAGATCAGTCCTGAACACAAAAGTGAGGTAAAACTGACGCTGCACATGTGCCAACATTGACCAAGATAACTCAGTAGAGCTTTTACTATTTTATTCCTTCATTGGTTGAAATACTGTGCGGCAGTGAGATGCAGTTACAATTTTGCATATTTTTCTTCTACAAACACGCACATGCCTTATACCCTCTCCCCCTCCCTTTCATCCACCATGCCATTTGAATGATTTAGAAGCAAGTTTGAGTTTTCTTCTAGTAGATCCTTGTGGTGTGGACGGACCCACAGTCACGCTTGACAAATACGAAGCTCAAACAAAGATGGTGCCAACATTATAAATTATATTAGGTTTATGATTTGAAAGATATGTGTAAACATAGAATAAGGTTATATTTTGCTTAAAGTGAGCAAGAAATGCTTTCATTGCTTACATGGACTAGCCGTGCATGATGCACACCATATCGTTTGTCATATTAAGTATTTTTAGCACCACATCTTACTACCTGTTCAGGTTATACGCTTATGAAATAATTAGCTAATAAGTTAGGGGTGAAGAAGGTTGAATTTAGAGGAAGTGTACTTACATTTGTGTGGAAAGAGAGAGAGAGAGAGAGAGAGATTGGGAAACCATTTAAAGAAAACCACCCTCAGTACACCCGACTGGAATCAAACCCCGATCTCCCCATGTCTGCAGTTTAGCCTATTGCGAGTGTGACATCTTAGACGATGCTGCCTACGAAGCAGATGTTAAGATATTAATGAGTTAGGGCCATATGTAAGAACTTGAATAATTGGATGTTTTGTTCACACTAGTGTGGGTTAGCTTGCGTCGTCATAGGTTAAAAGGTGGTGCTCAGGACCATACTATTGCTCCTATAAGTTCACTATAAGTTCTTGCATACCGCCCTTAGTTTTAAAGTGGTTTATTATAGCTTTATAAAATTGTTTTGTTCAAGTATGATTCCTTTTCAACTTTCATAGTTTCTATTACTTATTTTTAGCATTGTAAATAAGAATACATATTTTAAAAGTAGGAATTATTACGTTCTTTATGTGGTATTATCCCTAACACATTTTTTTCAAACAAATGTTGCGATGCATGTGCCATACCTTTATCGTAACATGATTGGTTGATAAGCCCTGGACTTTCTTCCACGGCGCTGTTCTTCTCAACCACTTTACCAGAGACAGGGCTGAAGAGTTCACTGGCGGCCTTTACACTTTCAAGAGCACCACATTCATCTGGACAAGGGAAAATAACAGAATACATGTGTTATTTTAGTTGAAGTATATCATCCATACTGCCCTGAGAAAGAACTTTAAACTACTTCCTTTATTTGGAGTCCAACTTTATGACAGAAAAGCAACTAGATCAAGTTTCATTTATCCATATGTCATGTCATGTGATCTGCAGCTGTTGCTTTTGATAGATACATAGATTAATACTTATAAAATAACAATAACTTTATAGTAAAATATTATCAATGCTGACCACAGAAAAAATAGGCATTTTCTGAAAGGTTCCTCCTAAGAAAATTGGTTTGAAAGCATTTTTTTTCATTGGAACAAATAACCTTATGGAAATGCGCGTTTTGTGTGTGGACCTCACTTCTTAAACTACTGACAATCTACAATATATATATTGTGTGTGTGTGTGTGTGTGTGTATATATACATATAATATAGTTTTACACATATATGTTGGCAGAGGTGTCTAAACTTTAAAAAAAGACACGAATAAAGTCGTGTCTGGTGCTCCAAGAGTAGCATAAAATACTGAACTTTAGGTGGGCTACACTCATTATATTGGTTTAATAAACTCTTGGTTAAAATAAAGTTTAGTAATAATAATTATTATTATATTTCATTTTCTCAAACATAAGTTGTAGTAGGCTTTAGTGCCAATCAGTGAATCCAACACAGAAATGAAATGAAGGGTGCATTTTTTTTAAATGCTCAATTAAAGAAAATGGTAAATTATGATGTAGGGGGAAAACATTAAAAAATTGAATTTTTTAGCCACAAGGGTTTTTCAGCTGGGCTTCCATTGGTAGTAGTGGATATGTAACCATATTCTGAGGTTGGGGCACCATGTAGGGGCGGTTATTTCGTCCTGGTGAGACATTGTGATGATTATGTGGTGCATTTAGAAGCCTTAAATCTAACTTAGTTAAATGGACCATAGCAACCATAGGAGAAATTTCCCTTTAGTAAAAATACCTATGGTACTCCTGGAAAATGAACCCAGGACCTATAGATTAGTAGCCAGGAGTGCTGACCACTAGACCAAGTGGCCGGCCAAAAAGTGGACTCAATAAAGGTCTGATCTAACATCCCCCCCTACCTCCACTAATCTTGCAGGTTTAATATACCTTAAGTGTATTTTTTCCTCCGGATATTTGTGTAAGGTTCAACTTGTACCATTTACAGGATTCAACAGAAATCTATCACCAACAAATTATAAACTTAGAAAATAATGCATATTATATTTTTAAATGGAAAATAAAAATTGGTAACTCTACCAGTACCAAAAATATTGTATGAATTAAAGGGTTTAAAAGCATGAATATGCAATGAGCCATATGTAGATTTTAAAAAAAGAGTAAGATTCACCTTGACTTCCAATAACTGTTCCTACATCTGGTAGCTGTGCAAAAACAACATCACCCAGTGCATCCTGCAACATACGATTATTATAACTACTGGTGACCATTATAAGTACAATGTTGGTACCAATCAAAGAGACCGAAAGAACGATGATGTATAATGAAAACTCTGATAAACTGTTATTCGCAGGAGTATAGCCTACTGTTGCACA
Organism: Timema californicum; assembly: GCA_902141385.1. Lineage (NCBI taxonomy): Eukaryota > Metazoa > Arthropoda > Insecta > Phasmatodea > Timematidae > Timema > Timema californicum. The sequence goes on along the minus strand of CABFOW010000453.1, from coordinate 251,698 downwards.
CAGGCTACACAAATAAGATAGCCAGTCGGACCTTAGATATTAAGTCTAGCAAACATCAAAATAAGGGAAAAATTTAGCTTGACTTTTTGTTTATTTTTTATTTAGCACAACGTCTTAATAACTGTTTGGTTGTACACATATGTACTAAATATGGTAATGAGTTAGGAATGAGGAAAGTTACATTTAGATAAAGTAAATTGCATGAAAGGAGAGTGGAAAACCATTTTGAAAAACCACCCTCAATACACACGACCGGGATTCAAATTCCTTTCTCCCTGTCACCGGAAGTCTAGTCTATTGTGATAGTGATGCCACTGATGCAAGTAAGTTTCTGTTTGAATGGATCATTTTTATATGTACTTAAGGCTCTTGGTTTTTTTATTGTTTGATTTACTTGTTCCCAATTTGGTGGCGACAATCTTTGAGAGATTTTAGCTGTCCATCGCCTGTAGCCCATCTTGGTAATTCTTAACCATGCCTTGAGATCTAAAAACAACAATAGACCTAGGTATTTTTAAAATTAATTTTGCACCAAGTCTCACTTCCCCTTTGAGTACCTAATATGGTACATATAGTAACCAAGCTTATGTTGTAAAGGAAAAGGTCAGATTTTGAAAGACTGTATACACATTTGCAAGCAAGGAGAGAGGGAAAACTTTTAGGATAAATCACCCTAAGTCACAGATAAGTAAGAAACAGACTCTAAAACTTAGTAGTTTTGCTGCACTCCTTTCACCAGCTTGAGTCTTTCAACACTGGGCTTTGCTAGCGTCACTGCTGGGCGATGACAGGACTAACCGCAGCGATCCTAGTGTTGAAGGATTCAAGCTGCCAAAAGGAGCGCAACTATTTTAACCTAGAGGTTGAATGTCTGATATATTATTTGTCTGTGCCCTAGGTACACTTGAGCAGGATTCAAACCTCAATCTCCCTGAGTTTGGCAATTCAGCCCATTACGGAAGTGACGCCTTAGATCATGCAATAATGGAAGTGGGTCAAAAAAGATGATTAGAATTCACCTTCCAGCTACAATTTAAAAATACAAAAGCCTATTACTTTATTAAATGCCATAATAAGCTCGCTTTACTGTGCCACCTGAAAATTTCACTGCTCTTGATATTTAATTTGGCAAGTTGACAGTCTTACTCTTTAAGCAAAGCTTATTCAAAATGAAATCAAATCGATTTGGTAGCCTTGACTTGAGTATGAGTTTGTGGGGCCCTGAATGGGGTCACTGACCGAGTCTTGACAAGCTGTCATGAGACTGCGAGTGGGGTTGGAGGCTTACTCACCTGTGCGTAGTGAGTGATACCAATGGTCCCAACATTACCTTCCAATTTGACCCATTCATGTTTGTCAGAATATTTGAAAGCTGAAAAAATAAATTATACTTCAGAACAAATCTTTAATGGTCTGCTTATTATGATTTGTTTGTTTGTAAGGTTTTTTATTATTACAAATTAAACATATACATGAAGACATGAATAAAAACATGGGAAACATAAAAGGACAAACACTAACACCAGCCCCGAAGGGCTCTCGAAAACAGACACGACATAGGGATACGAACAATCACAACATGAAAGGATTTGGCGGCCTTGCGGCCTGAAAATTGCCACTATAGGTTGGGGGTGGGAAAAGTTTCAAAAAACCCATCCCATCGCAAGTAACGGGTCGCCATGACCGTGGGGATACACAAACGTACATAGGATAGGGGAAAAGACAGAAGCTAAACACAATGGTTTTAGTTATTCGGGAATTTGTGTAATTTGTTCCTTTCATCAGACACGTCCATTAGAATAGAAATTAAAATAACAAAGTGAGTAATGCCAGCTCAAGAAAAATACAATGTAAATACAACATAATATTATCTGGCAACCACATTCTGGAAAAGTTAGTATAAAAAAACTTACCCCTTAAGCATTTTGTTGTCCCGATAGATCGTATATTTTTTAAAGTTGTGCAATGAACTTTTCCACTTTGTTGCTGTAGAGATTTTAGGAAATGAAATGAAATCCCAGTCACTTGCCTTGTTATAGCAACCATTCGATAGCATAAAACCATTGTAAAGAAGATATTTAATACCTAAAATATGAAAATTACGAGTCAACTTAGGTTATGTGGGGTCCATTCCATTTAATTAAATAAATACTCATTTGATAAAATTAAATCGTTGTTTTATCATGTTAATATATATATTTTTAAATACTTACGTTCTAAATAAGAATACAATTATATTTGATAAAATACTACTTTGCCTAAAGTCTGAAGGTATTTTATTTTGCGCATTCCTCCATGTTGTTAAGTACTTTGGCTTGTACAAAGCGGGCTATTTCAAATTTGGAATAAAGGCCAAACCTGTTTGAACACCACCTTCTATTTACGTCTTAACATTTAATAAAGTGTTAAGATAATAGAACAGTAATTACTTAAAAATACATTATTTCTTATAGACTAATAAATAGCTTAAGGAACTTACCTCGATAGCTGTGGATATCTTACCACACAATTTGTGGCTATCACTTTGGGACAAGGTCAGAGTTCAGATCAAAGATCTGGAATAAATTTGATAACTATTCAACAGTTGCGCAGTTTTAAAAAGTTGATTTTTAAACAAATTATCCTCTTTAATAAAATGTTACTACAAAAAAGTAACTCTTGCAAAACAAAACTTTGATACATTTTAAATTATTAATATTTTCTAAAGTAAGTTCTGTTTCTCGCAATATAATAGTTTGTAGTGATTGTTTATTTTACATTATTGAATTAAGTTTTTACTTATTGAATGCATCCGCAACACGTGTTTTTATTTAATATCACTTGCAGAATTTGGTGTGAGCTTGTGTGGTCGAGTCTGACTCACAAGGGCAAAGTCCAATCTTCAACTAGATAGTCCGAGGGGGTTCTTTACTAAACGTGATTTTCTGTCCTTGCTTGTCCATAGGCTTTGAGCCATGTTAGTTTCTTTTTTCTCTTTGCCTATTTTTATGGTGCCATAGCTAATAATTGAATGGTGGAGAATTTTAAGTAAAATTTTGTGCAGCGTAAAAATTGGACACAGATAAAATGTAGTTAAGATACATTTATTTACAAACTGAAACAACTAAATCTTTGAAATAAAATTTAGTCTTTAAAAAAAATACATGTAGCATTTTTTTGGTCCCACATCTTAATACCTGTTAAAGACTATCTGTTAATGTACTAAGGATGAAAAGAGTTTAATTTAGAGTAAGTGTATATGCACTGGCGTGAAAGGAGAGTGAAATTAAATTTTGGAAAAAACCACCTTCAGGAACATCTCACTGGGATTTGAACCACGATCTCCCTGTTGTCAGCAGCCCACTCTCTTACAATTGTGACACCATAAACCATGTATCGCGGCAGCAAATTAAATGTAACGTGTGGCTAGAGCCCAGAGTGCCACATATCACTGTTCAATAAGAACACAGATAAGTGTATACAAGTGGCAGCTGTACATCGCCCACATTTCTTACAATATTATTTTAATACATCTGACAAAATCAAAATCTTTCGTGCAAAGTTAGAGTTATGGTTTACCCAAATTACTAATGCTTTAAAACTAAATGTTTGCAAATGTTAAAGGAGCAGGTACAAAGAAAGAACTTCAACCTTTGATCTTGGAGCATTTGAAGTTTATTATTATTATTATTAATATTAGCACCGCGTCTTACTACTCGTTCGGGTTGTACGGACTTACGCTAATGTGTAATGGTAGGGTGATTGTGAGATGAAATGAAGGACCTACAGTTTAACGTGGAATCCGAACCACGGTGGAGGCCTGGTATTCCTCACATTCACAAGATGTCTTGTCAGAGGTGAAGGAAGGGTTTGGTAATCAGATAAATCTTTGCCGGGACCGAGGATTGAACGCCGGCCGCCAGCATAGAAGTCTGACACCTTACCCCTAGACCGCCAGGTCCCCTCATTTGAAGTTACTTCCCAAAGATTTAGTTTAGACATTTCTTATTCTGATTTACCGTGCAACCGTTAGACTGGACGTGTAATACTTTTCTGCTGCTGCGGTGTGTATCTAAAACAAAAGTGTGCCGAAAACATGTTTAGGATCGTTAGGTGAACCGTTAACGTAAAAATGTTTTTAGAACACTGCCTAAGATTAGTGATTCTTAACCTTTTATTACTCGTTGCATCCTAAATATCCTAAAATATTTTTGCAGCCCCCTAGTTTTTACTAACATATTAATCACTAAGAATTATTCTAGAATAGTGGCTTTATTTACTGATTTTAATAACTAACAAATAAATAAACAGAGATTAACTTACCTAAATGTTTAACGGGACCCTCTGCTGTTGAACTCTTTCCACTAATTGGTCTCTTATGGTTTAAATTGTATTACCTAACGATATTCACATGCAGGACTCAATTTCACTGTTTAATTTATTATCCATCATTGTGGAAAATCCCTTTTCATATAAATAAGTAGAAACAAAGGACAGCAAATTTTGAATGGCGATGGTAATCATTTATGGATTATTTGTACTATCCATGATTTATATTATACATGTGTCCCCTCCCCTCCACTGCCACCGGAAATTGTGGGTCTACTGTACCTACATGCTTATGATCATCAAATTCTTTCTTACAAAATGTAAAATTTAAGATAATTGACTTCAGTAACAGGCAATTACTTTTTTGAGGCCCCCCAAAAAACCTTTTGCGCCCTCCCGGTTAATAATTGTTGCCTTTTATCATGTGGCCAGAGAAGTAGGTAGCACCATTGTTATTAACAATATACTTTAAGGGGTAAGAATGAGGAAGGTAGTTTCAAAGAAGTGCATTTTGATTTGTATCGAAAGGAGATTAGAATACCCTAGTCCTGTGTGGAAAACCTTCCTCGGTGTATCTCCCCCGAGATCTGAGCTCTGATCTCCCAGCAAGACCGAGTCATTTGATGATGTGACCACTGAGTGAATTTAGTCGATTTTATGGGGTTCAACCTGAATTAGTGGTGACAGGAAGGTCGGTATTCAAATCCCTGCCAAGGTGTTTTTCCCAACCAACTTTCACAAAATGCATTTACTCTAAAATAATATGTTATTCACCCTTACCATATTAGCATAATTAAATTACATATCACCCAGTCAGATAGTAAGACACTACGAGGGGGAAAACATTTAGTGAAACCAACACACAGAAAATCAGGTATGACACAAAGAATCAAAATATAAATCATACCAGATGGTGTGCATAATTTTAAGATGGGGTCGTGGTCAATTTGAAGTTTTTACATTAAAACATATTTTTGGTTAAAATAAATATATTGCTTTGGTAGAAAAATAGTTTAATTTTCTTCAAATGGTGATAACAACAGTTGTTGAATATCTGTCAAGGTTGTCCTGAAATGTAATGACAACTTTTTCACGTTTAAAAAGTCTGTCATCTAATATTGCTATGCTAATGATAGATCAAAAAAGTTGATATCACTGTATAGAGAAGATTAAATTAGGTTTCTATTGGATTAATATTTTATTTATTTTGCCCCAAAAATTGTGTTGCTATAACAACTGCAGAAAGAACAGACCTTTTTTCGGGTTTCCTACATTTCTACCTTAATGATTTGTGGCCCTTTAGCTTGGTTATCTTTAACAATTGACTGTGTGTGTCGACATAGATAATAATTGTAAAAATACTTATCAAGGTCATTTGGGTAAACCGAATGGTTTGGATAAACAAAAACTATTCTTTATGCAAACACGTATTAGTTTATCCATGCTTATGTTACAAATGTTATTAAGTCCCTATTTGGTGTCAATTTGTTCTTAATATATCGAACTTTCCTTTGTTGTAAGAAATGTATTGGAGATGCAAAGGTAATTTTGGGTGGAGAAGTTTAAGTAAAGGTGATTTGTACTTTTGACATCACCACCCCCTATATTTGTATGCAAAATGTATGTTTACAGAAGAAAATCTCAGCATGACTTTCCTTATAATTATATTGTAACAACTATGAATAAGGTAAGCATATTAGACTATTTGATTGTGCATACAAATCCTGGCTCTAATTATCATGAACTGTTTCTAGTCTGTGGCTGGGTTTGTTTAGTAAAATGTCTCCATCTTCCTCCCATCTCTTACCTATATATCACGTTAATCTTCTTGGAGTCCTCTCCCCTTCCATTCTCATTCCGTGTCCATACCAACTCATACTAGCTTACTATTTCATGTACTCCCTGTAACCCAATTCTAAACCTTACATCTTCATTCCTAATCCAATCCATTCTATTGTTAGAGAGCATGTTCTTCCAAAAATTCATTATCACAGACTCCAATTTCTGTTTCTCTTTTATTCAAAGTTCAAGTTTCTTCTATATACGTTACTATGGGTTTGAAGTATGCTCTATGCAGCACTTTATTTTTCCATAGTAGGTTTTTTACACACCTGTAGAAAACCTCCCCCTACTTTTGACGTATGAAGCTTGAGAACAATGTCGATCAACTTACTGGCAATAAATTCTGATACTGAACACTTTTGTCCAGTCCTTCTCATTACTCCATATCTCTATCTTGCGCTAGTTCTACCCATTCCACCTCATTACCCCCTATCTGTATCAGGTCCATTCTAATGTTATCCTCCCATCTGTGTCCAAGTCTTCCCAATGGGTTTACCAGTCAATATCTTGAACACGGTTCTAGATTCTTCCATTTGTGCTACATGTCCTGCCCACCGTAATCTACAAGACTATTATCTTAACAATGGCTTGAGATGAGTACAGGGTATGTAACCTCCTCCACTAACCAGTAGACTCGTTACAAAAAGTAATTTAACTTAATTTAAAAATTAAGGCTTTGACCTTTTAAAGAGGAAAATAAAAAGGCACATAACATTTTAAAAAGACATTTATCATAACAACAGTACAATGTTTCTTTACACAAAATTTGCTCACTAATTCAACTTACTTGACAAGAAATACATTATATTCCATATAATGCTGCACCAATGAATATTATTGGTTCATACACTTTATAACAGTACTAACATGTTTAATAATGAACAAATATGAACGGATTTAAAGAAACGCTTCTTTCCAGATGATATTCTGACAGATTGTGTAAATATATAAATAAAACACCCAGTCAGGGATTTGAACCATGCTCTTAGAGCTTTAGGAATGAGCTATCCAAGATATTCTTGTCAGTGTGTCATTTAACTAAGTACAGCATACTAAACCCTAATAACATGTTTACACTATCTTTCATAAATTGCACAATAGGCACAATAAAAAGAGATAATGCCAAAGAAAATGTCGGAAATGAAGTATGTGAAAAAAGACCGCAAGAGAGGCCAAGAAAGAGATTGGAGGAATAGATAAGAGAAAGTGTTCAAGTGAGAGAAAAAGAATGGAAGAAATTAAAAAAGGAAGAGTGGTGGAAGAATAGAGTAAGATGGAGGCATTTTACTAAAATTACCCGGGCACAGGCTGGAAACAGTTGATGATGATGATAATAGGCTGGGCCTAAAAACTATAAAAAAAAGTAGTAAAATGAAAATGATTGAAAACATTTGATAATGCACATCATTACTACAAACAGACTGAATTACCCACATAAAAATGCCGGTCAAAGCCATCCACTGCGCTCTGGATGCTGAAAAACAACAGAAGAGTGAGACAAGCGCTGAACATAGTGATCATGTATATAATTAAATACCACTGTATTAGCAGAACGCTGTAAAGCGGGGCCCTACTGTAATACCACTTGCTACACGAGTGCACTGTATTACAGCAATTGCTTTGAACTCATCATCATCAACTGTTTCCAGCCCGTGGCTGGGTCAGTTTAGTAAAATGCCTCCATCTTCCTCTATCCTCCCACCATTCTCCTCCTCCTCTCACTTCAACACTTTTGGTTATCTGTTCCTCCCAACTCTTTCTTGGCCTCTTTTTTTTTGGCATCCTCATTACATACCCATACTTTGAACTATGATGTTTTATGTCTTAGCTCAGTGTTCCACATAATTATATTTACGGTACACTTAACTAGAATAATTTATTTGCGGCACACTGCGGCAACGGAAAATGGAATGTCGCACCCACTTCAACAATTATAAGATAAGTCAGAATTAGAAAAGTAAAACATAATTTTTTCTCTCCTAAGATAACTTCAAATGTTTCAAGAGTAAAGTTTTAAGTTCCATAGTGCTCACTTCCATAACATTTGGAAACATCTCATTCAAGTCTTTGGTATTTATTTAATTAATTTATTAATTTGATGTCTTTTACGTGCACTTTCTAAACTAATTGGTTATATCAGGACACGAAAAATTCTATAAGTGGGAAAAAGTTTTCCACATGAAGTACCTGTCAGGGTTCTTTTACATCAACATGGGACCGAGGGCTTTACTCCCCTCTGAAAGAAATTGTGCTAATGAATGATTATTGCTCAAGAAAAATCTGTCGACCTCGACCGGGTTTGAACCCAAGAAACACCAGGTCTTGATTCTATGAGAACTTTACCCCAAGACCACTTAGATGCAAGAGTCTTTAATAATTTAGGTAAAAATAACTTAACTTTGTGCAAAAACTTTTGATTTTGTCAGATGTATTAAAAATATTAGTAAATAGTGAGTACGAGTAAGTAAGAAATGTGGACAATGCATGGCTTGCACCATTTTCATTTGTGTTCTTTATCAACAGCGATGCGTGCTGTTCTGGGTTATGGCCGCATGATAAACTTAATTCTCTGCTGAGGTACACCAGTGTGCCGTTTGCTGAACAGTGTCTTAACCCACTATAAAAAATTAAATTTAAAGAACCACATCTTTTCTGATAAGATTCTTATGGAGTGATTGTGTAAATATATTTCAGGTGTCATTTTTATAAATCCACACAAAATGAAAGAAGCCTTAGTAAAAAAAAGGTACATGTATTTTTTTTTACAAAAATGAATACTATAATAAACTAGATGAACAGTTATTGGTCAGTGAAAAACACCATACAATATTCTATTGAACTGGCCTTGCTGTAAAAGGCAATCATCACAAAAACTATAAAGTTACAGGAATAAACAACAGTAAAATAAAAACTAGAACATAATATTACTTGCTAAAGGAATAGAGGAACACCGCTCTAACTTTACACTGATACCAATGCACAAATAACAACAAAGTTTAGACTTTACAATGATGTCACTAGGCAAGAAACACAGTTCACATGGTTTCCGATGCATTAAACAGTAGTTTCACACTATCTTTAGCATTTTTTTCTTTTGAAAAAGTGTGTATGTGCATATGTGCATATGTGTAAGGGAAGAAGGGGAGTATAGTTTATATATAGCTCAAATTTACTATTTAAATACAAATGGAATTAATGTTATGACAATAAACATTTTGGGGTAATTTTTGCCATTTTTTAAAACTATATATTTACAGCAAAAATAGTAAGAACTCTACTTTTATTATATGATAAATTTATTTAGTTGAGCTTGCAAGAATCATTTTTCTTTTTTTACTTTATCCATATTCTAAATTGGGTACAGCATTAATGTTTTTGTGATGACTGCTGAGGTAATTAACGGCAGGGGTCTTGTCGAACAAAATATATTAAACAAAAACAACTTTTTTTTTTGCAGCTTATTAAGAAAATATTTAACGGTAATGTATCAGAACTATATTAGTTATATACTTTGTTCGACTAACTGATTGCTTAACTGATTGCTGAGCTAATGATGATAATAAATTGATATATAGACAAATGCCTTAGAGACTCAGAAAAAATAACAGAATTGTATAAATTACTCATGAATTACAATTTCAATGCTTCGTAAAAATAACCCAGCATTCTAAGAAGTCTTTCAAAACATGATTAATTTATGATACCTCCTCTACACATTTGTCGAATGTACCCGAAGGCGAAGGTCTAGATCGTGCACTCATATTTGCTCAGAGTCATTCATTAACGCTCGGTAAGTACTGCGGGCATGTGTGTCGGTTTTTGGCCCAAGACAAAGGACACTAGTGAACGCACCCTTTAATGAAACTAAAATTAATTCGAATGAAGCCAAATGTGTGGACAGATAGCATTCATCTTCACTAGAGACACCTGCATTAAGCCGAACATTCAGTGAAACATTCGGACAAACGCGTAGAGGCAAGAGAGCATAAGTTGTGACTGTCAATCCAGATAATATAGATTAAACATTAGGTGCTAACAAGATATTGGTCCAAAAGTGTGGTTTTCTGTATTCTACTTTTATAATTCAAAACAAGCCCGAATCGAATTTACAAATTATTTTCAAAACTGAATCAAAACTCAAATATTTTAGTTATCACAAATGTTTTAGGCTTGAAAAATTATTATATTTATTGCACAGTTGTTTAATATTTCAATCTACCCTGATAACTCAAGTTGTTATCAGAACATGTAATTCAATTAATTTTGGTAGATGCGAGGATAAAAAATAATTTATCTAAGGTTTGGCAATAAACATATGTAGTGAATATTACAGCTCAAAATGGCAATAATCACCCACATATTGAATATTTTAGCTGTATCAATATTTGTATTCAGCAAAGTCGAAGTTTCACATACTCCTAATCGATACCAGTAAGAATGCTGGGTATTGAGATTGACATATTTCCTTTGTTCCTTATAAAAAAACAAAATTAACATAGTAGAGTGACCTACATAATTACAGCAAAATGTTCTGGGTGGATCTGATGGCCACAAAGTTCTTGTTTATGCATGTAACAAAGCACATTCCTGACATTAAAATGAAACACACCGATACAAATAAAATATAAGTCGAAAGTCTTAAAACCACACCTTATGTCTTGAATTCAATTTTTTTTTATAGAACACACCACATTTTTTAAAGAGTCGAAAGAAAAAAATAACAAAATGTGCAAATCATTCATAACAATTTTATTTATTGAAGAATGTTTTTATAAGCGTGATTGGCATCAATGTGGGATATCTAGGAATGAGCCCTTCAAATCCCTGAATCTAGAAATCTTTAATCGAGGATCTAAAAAAAGTCTGATCCGAAAATCGAAAGATATTTTCCTTCTTTCTAAATTTTGAATTTGATTATTTATTTTTAGAGATTTTTTTGGTTTGGCCCAAAATAATTACTAAGCAAAACATTACACCCACACCCACAGACCATTAATTTATCACCTACTGAGAAAAAAAAAATCTGATAGGGGAGGAGGCGGGGAGGAATAAATACAAATGTGGGCAACTTAACTTCTAATACTTGTCATATTATTAGGATTCTAGATTCGAGAGATTTGTATTTAAAATGGAGTCTTGTATTCAAGATAGTGGAGATAAGCCACATGTTAATGATAACACACATTATCTAGGCGTGATGGGTTCTTTAAAGACTTGTAGACATAAAGGTAACTACAAGTTCACTTTTGTTCACATTGCTTTACTACTTTAGTATAATGGATCGTTTTGTTTGTATTTTCATCCCAGAAACTATGTGTGACTTAAGATTTATGAAAGTGCAATACATTCAATATAAATACTTATTTTGCATTTTATGGTGAGAAGTATCTGACACTGATCACTACCATGTGAGTGTGCAATGCTTCAAAACTTCAACTTGGCTTCGACATTATGAAGCTTTGTCAAACATTGGTCAATAAAATACTAAATTCATATGAAAATAATTTGTGATGATTAAATTTTAAGTTGTGAATTATCAGAATAAGATGAAATGCTATACATAATTGTACAATGAAACATTTTCAAATTCAGTATTTTTCCAAGCATAATGCCACTAACAAATAATATTCGAACATCAATTTGGGTTAAGGAATATTTCATAAATTTGAATAGAGTTCAATTTGAATTCAAAAAGTGGACTTTAGGACTTAAAAGCCCTTTAAATCGTAAACGACAGATCAATTTTCAAAGGAAGAGCCTTTCTTATCTAACAATCATAAGAGTTGCTAAATCTACTTTTATTTATTCTTATGTCAAATCATGTTATCTGCAGCTGTCCCTTTTGATAGATGTTAGCAATACATATAAAATAACACTAATCACATAGCAAAATGTTATTAATGTAGGCTAAAATAAAATATATTTGTATTTTCCTAGCAAAATATAAGACAAGTGACTTTGTATTCTTGGACAAAAAGGATGTTTTAGATTTGTGTAACTTGGGATGTAATAAAAAATACATAAATGCAAGCTTACCAAGCCAATTGATTTGATCAATAAAATAAAAGTTGATCTGGTTATTAAAATAATAGTTAAGTCAATGAAAGATTATTGGTAGAGTGAATCGAATGTCGAGGGGAAAACAGGAAAAACCAAATCGGCAATGAGATCGAAATGGTCATTTCTTTCTAAGTTAGCACCTGAGTTATGGGAGCATGCAGTCTGTTGAGCCCTTGATTTCCTCAACCCACCTCCATCCCCCCCCCCAACCCCAAAGAGACTGACTAGGTCATAAAAGTAAAGTAATGTAAACAAACAGTAAGCTCGTTGATCCTCTGTTTAAATATTGACTTCCCCCCTACTCGAAAGTAAACCCGCTTAGAGACCAATGGTGTAAGAACGGCCGTTGGGGTTGTGGATGGGTCCAGGGACGGGTTGACTCACAGCCCATTCGTACCAGACGTTCTTCTTGGTGGAGAGGCGCCAAAAGTGGACCGCCAAATTGTCTCCCTCAAGGAGGTGGATGGGTTCCTGAGGGAACAACAGGCCATATTCAACTATCTAACATTACAAGAAATCACATTTCAGTTTTACTGGGTACCAGTCGACTGGCGCTATGTGCTGGTGTTGCATCTCGTTATATGCTGGTGTTGCAACTTTTACTTCCCTGCTATGGCTCAAAACACATTTTAAAAATCAGTTTTGAGCCATTTCATGGAAATAAAAGACAGAGCCTTGGCACATTGCGCCAGAAATGACTGGTTGGAACACAAAAGACACAATCATGACAGGCACATAACACCAGTCAAATGGTTTGGTGCCCAGTGAAAGACACAGCCCTGGCACATAACACCAGTATACTGGTTGGTACCCAGTAAAAGACGCAACCCTGCCACATAAATTCAGTTGAATGGTTGGTACACAATGAAAGACACAATACTGATACATAACGCTAGCTGACTGGTTGGTAGAACGTGAAAGGCACAACAATGACATATAGCCAGCCAACTGGTTGGTAACCAATAAAAGACGCAATCCTAGCCCCTAGCACAAGCTGACTGGTTGGTACCCAGTAAAAGACGCAATCCTAGCCCCTAACACCAGCTGACTGGTTGGTACCCAGTAAAAGACGCAAACCTAGCCCCTAACACCAGCTGACTGGTTGGTGCCCAGTAAAAGACACAACCCTAGCCCCTAACGCCAGCTGGCTGGTTGGTACCCAGTAAAAGACGCAACCCTAGCCCCTAGCACAAGCTGACTGGTTGGTACCCAGTAAAAGACGCAACCCTAGCCCCTAACGCCAGCTGCCTGGTTGGTACCCAGTGAAAGACGCAACAGTGGCACATAGTGCCAGTCGACTAGGGGGTACGCACCTTCATGGGGAAGAATATGGGAAACCAGCTGAACATCCCCCGGGTGTGAGTCTCGGGCAGAATACTGAGCGTAATGCAGAGGCTAGCGTTCTGATACAGAACAGTGTCAAAGTAGCCCGAGAAGCCATGAAGGACGCTTTTCTGGCACACCTTGAAGTTGAGGCACTTGTAGCGTGAGTTATCAATGATCGGAGCTGAAAATAAGAACACTTTTATAAGGCCTTTTGACATGTTTTATGTTGAATCAAGCTAACTCACTCACATTAGTTAAGCTTGCGCTCGAGTATGTCTAAAGCGTCACTCTTGCAATAGACCAGATTGCCGATGACAGGAAAATAGAGATTCAAATTCAGGTCGGGTGTACCTTGGTCCATTTTTATGGCTGTGGGAATCAGGGAGTCGAACAGAAATTTTTATCAGTTCTGGTTCTTGTTCTCTAAACAAACATTTTAAAGGTCCTGGTTCCGGTTAGAGCACAATAAAGATTCCGGTTCGTTTTGGTTTCTAATATTGTTCCGGTTCTAGTTCTTTAATTAAAATAATATTTTTTTTAGCACAGCGTCTTTCTATCCGTTCAGGCTAAGTTAATGTACTAATTTCAATAATGGTTTTTAAATGAAAGAGAAAGGTTATATTTGTATATTTAGAGGAAGTGTATCCACATTTTCATATAAGGGGAACAGAAAACCACTTTGGAAATAACACTCTAGATCAAAAGTATTGATAGATTTTAAAACAATATTATAACGTACCTTAATAACAATAGTGCATCCTTCTAATTTGCATCTGTCACTGCTGATCTAATAGTAAAAAAAAACTTCCGAACTGGGTTTTCTTTAACGCGCTCCATCAATAATAACAACAAAAATAATCACCTCTGCACTGTGTAGACAGAACACATTCACTGAACTACTTTTTAATTTAAACTTGAGTGAAAGAATTTGAAGTTATCATTTTTCCACCCTCCATCTTCCTTTTCCCTTTAATACAAGATGTTCAAGGAAGCACTACGTACTATAGACTTAAACTGCTTGGCCAAAAAGATTATTTCTTAATCTAAGTATTTCAACTTCTAAGGAATGTGGTGTTATCTGTTGTATATCAAAGCAAAATATAACTTCTTTAACCTCTATCTTGAACATTAAAGTGAGAAAACAGTGACAGCCATTACATTCCTCAGGGCTCATTAACTCTCTTCTAATCACCTTAGAAGACGTTTCAAACAAAGTAGTAAACTAAAAAATATATCAAGCCACCGAGAAAGGGGAAAACACAACATTTTAAAATTAAGTTAAGGAAAGAAAAAAAAAATGTACAGCTTATCAAAATTATATACATTTCAGTTAAACTGGGAACCTTTCAGAACCTTTATGAACTTAATTATTTAACAGTTCCAATTCCAGTTCGACTCCCCGGTGCGAGTATGCATTTTTCCCTTCAAACCAAGTTTGTATGAAAACTTTTAAAGTGTTTCGAGTTCGAGAAATATAAAACAGTGTTTGTACTAAAAATATTACAAGACGATTTTTTATAACAGATCCACAGATAAAACATAATTTTTAGAAACTTTTTTTTGTGAAAAAAATTATGATCCCACAATTTCAGAAAAAATCTTTTCATTTTGGGGTACCATTGATCTGGAGGGAACCCTGAAATCACACTGATGACTGCTACTTTTGTTCGAATAATGTGCAGGGGTTCAATCTAAAGGATAGGAAATAAATGTCCTATCAGAACCTCTCTTCAGCTATACCTCATGGCCCAGGAATACCCATGCTTACACCTCCAGAAGAGCTAAAGGAATTTCCCAATGACGTTGATAATGAAGAGCAGGAGCCTGATGAGGACTTTAGAGATGTTTCAGGCAGCCGCAACCCCCAACTCTTTTCAGATTGAGTCGGGGACTTGGGTCTTCATTAAGATTCTTCAGAACTGTTAGGCTTTAGGCTAAAGGAAAATAACTTATTGGTTCCTGGTACTTCTTTCTCATGGTTCAGAAACAGAGAAAAATATTATATTTCATACATTTTTAAAATGGTGACCTGGCTTACTGTAGCAATGTTCCTAGACTGATGAGAAGGTTTGGCATACAGTATGATGTGAACAAGTGGAGGTTCTTTATTGACTCGTCACAAAAAAATTAGTGGCAATAAATTTGCTACAGTACCAGTAGGATAGTTTGTGTATCTGAAAGAATGCTACGAGAATATAGCCCCACCAAAGTGAAATACAAGGATCATGTATGGTCGATATGCGGTGATTTAAAGTTCTTTCCATGCTTCTTGGACAGCAGGGAGGATACAATAAGTACTTGTGTGGATTGGATATCCGGGATAAGAGGCGACACCGGATTAAAAAGGAGTGGCACCGTAGGGATGTTTAAAAGCCTGGAAGCTAAACAGTAATATGGGAATCTTTGGTTGATCAAAGAAAAGTCCTCCTGCCTCCACTTCGTCATGGAGCAATTTGTAAAATCTCTGTCAAAAGAAGGAGAGTGTTTTAAATAGTTGTGGGACTAGTTTTCGGGCATGTCGCAAGTAAAACTGAAAGAAGAAGTTTTTTTTTGGTCCAGACAAAAAGGAATCTTTAAAATTGTGAATGAAGAAACTGGAACAGGAACCAGAGCCAATAAGTATTTCGGTTCGACTCCCTGTTTGGAACATAGGTCTATCCAACATATCTTTAACCATCACCTCTCCCCTCTTCAACTGTACTTTAGCCTCCCGCTCCTGCCCCCTCCCACTTCAATATCCAACCTTTTTTTTTGTATCTTCTTTTCATCCATTCTCCTCACATCATAAATTATGGTTTGCAATAAAAAAATCTAAAGCAATTAAATTATATTTTAAGACAATATTTTAATTGTGTTTGAAATATAGCCTTTTAAATTATATTTAATACCTACATTTACATAGTAATACAAAGTATAATATACTAACCAACAGACGTTTTACTAAATAATACAAACTTTGATTCAGATACCTCGCATTTTATTCGATTCGAGTTCACCTTGAAGTGAACAAGTGGATTTCACACATCCTTAACTCCTATAGCACTTTTCAGAGATTTCATTTCAGTTTTGAATTATACTTTGCTCCTGCTCCTTCATTAGCCACGTTTCCGCTGTGTATGTCCATAATGGTCCATGGTACACCCTGTAGATCAATCCTTCACACTACCTCAGCATTCTTTCATTACCACTAAGAAATGCTCACTGCCCTCACCACTTACCTTTGTTGGGGTGGTTGAATGTGAAGAGTGATTGTGGCGAGGACAGCTGGAACTTGTTGTTAAGGTAGACCACGTACGGGGTCTCGTACTGATGGATGGGCGGCTTGTTACTGTCCTTGCACTGCCGTACTTCGTTGTAGAGCTTGGAAGATTGGATAGGGCAGAGGTACGAGGTATAGCTCATTGGAATGCTAATACCATCCTCTGGAAATTGATAAGGGGAAAATAAGCCGGATTAATAAAACGATTCTTTCCGCATGATAAAAGAAACTAATGGTAAGACACAATCATAACTTTATTACTCATATTATATACTCTGATTTTGGTAAGAAGAATCCAAAGCACAAAGGTGACATCTTCTTCCTTTATTCTGTCTTCTATAGTAGAAGTAGTAACACACACATTTTAACCCAAAAAGAGTTTTATTTTGGCATAGTTGCCTTTATCAAACATGAAGAAGAGAGTACACATAACACAAACAATGGATTACTCCATTTTGAATTTAAAGAAAAAAAAATGAAGTAATCCAGTGTTTGTGTTATTTGTACTCTCTTCTTCATGTTTGATAAAGGCAACTATGCCAAAATATTATTATTATATTTGTGTTAAAATGTGTGTGTGACTACTTCTACTATAGAAGACAGAAGAAAGGAAGAAGATGTCACCTTTGTGCTTTGGATTCTTCCCACAATTTTCCTCTTTCCCTAGGTGGGCTTTCTTCATCAAATTTACTCTTAGTAGTTTATATTTTCCTTTTCTTTAGTTTTATCAATTTCATTTATTATAAAATTATTTAGCCATTAGGCCACC
The DNA here is from genome assembly GCA_902141385.1 of Timema californicum. Classification (NCBI taxonomy): domain Eukaryota; kingdom Metazoa; phylum Arthropoda; class Insecta; order Phasmatodea; family Timematidae; genus Timema; species Timema californicum. Next base: position 234,134 of record CABFOW010000453.1, on the reverse strand, counting down.
TCATTTTTAAACAATGGCAGGAAATTGAAATAAAAAATATTTCTTTAAAAAAATTAACTTTTTATGCATACATAAGAATTTAATAGAAATATAATTCTTGATAGAAGCTAATCGTCAATCAATAGATAATTTAACAATGTATAGCTAAAAAACTTTTTTTTAAATCTCAAATCAACGGAGAAGAAATATTTAAATCCATGACAAAAATAAAAATGACATGTTCCTCCCTCACCTTTGAGGAACTTCTGCGCCCCATCAAGGCACTCTGGAGATAGTTCATTGTCCCCAAAGGACCCCAACAGCTCGGACACCAGGATGTCCGCCTTCTCCGGTGGCTTAAACTCCCGCATGTCACACGATACCACAGTTACTTTATCTTTCCACAGCTCTGCCTGCTGGGCTTGCAAACTGTAAAATAACGGAGGAAGCTTCATTCGAATTGTGGTAGAATAAAAAAATATATTAATAAATATTAATAAAAAGACACTGCCACAAATTTTTGTATCATCATCGTTTCAAGCCTGCGGCCGGGTTCATTAATTAAAATGTCTCCATCTCACTCTAACCCTCCACAATTCTTCTTACTTTAATGGCTTCCTCTCTTCTCCTCTCACTCGCACAATTTCTATATCTGCTCCTTCCATCTCTTTCTTGGTTTCTTGTGCGGTCTTTTTCCTACATCATTCTCTCCTTTTCCATCCTCATTACATGTCCATGCCATCTCAGCCTTACATTCTCTACCACCTCATATACTCCTTGTACTCCCACTCTTTCCAGGATAATTTCATTCCTAATCCTGTTTCTCCTTGTGAGAGATAACATGCTCCTCACAAACTTCATTTCCCATGAACTGCACTTTTTTAGTCTCGCTTATATTCAATGTCCATGTTTCTGCTGCATATGAGAATACGGGTATAAATTACGCTCTATACAACACTTCCTTGCACTTAAAGGACACTTTTCTTCTACATATAGAAAGCAGGTCTCTTATACAAATATAGAAAAATTACCCCCGCTGCCCTATTTTTTATTATATATAACCTATTCTCATCATTCACCTTATTGACGCTTCAAGGATATTTTACATTATGTACTTGGTCTTATTCCCTACCTTGTCATTAACATCCCTTCACACTTCACCATCCCAATTTTATTAAACCCCATTTCATGTCCTCATTCCATTCCTAAAGCTGTTCCCATACCTTCTATACTTTCTTACTCCATTTGCACAGCCCTATCTTTATTTTTATGTATTTATGATGTTGCTATAGTATTTTATTATTTATATAATGTTTAATAATGTTTTAGCTTTAACAAGTATTACCATATTAGTTTAAAATTTCCTGTTTCAGTCCCAATCAAGACAGTTTCACTCATTTCTTGTCCATCCTTGAATTTAACCAAATGTTAACATCCAAAAGTGTATTGGGATACACACAAGTTTTTGATCGCCTTATGGCTCCCATTTTAAGCCCAATGATGTTTAAGCCGACAAAAATGTTATGTTTGATGACCAAAAAGTAATAAAGAGCTTAGCTAAGCTAATCAAAGCTGACATGCCTCTAGTAAAGATGTGCAATGAGAATAAGAGTCGTACGCAAGAACTTCACTAAGTGGATACTAGCGTGGGTTTGTTTGCGTCATCATAGTCTAAAAGGTAGAGCAATAGTGTGCTCGGGACCACACTGTCGGTCCACTAAGCATTCACTAACGTTCTTGCATACCGGCCTAATAGCTATGCAATTATTTAATTTAGCGTTTCATGGCCAAATAATGACTAAAATTGTGAAAATTTCCAATTTATCATGTTTTGGTGTTTTCAGAATTATATATCTTTTTTTTTGCACTGCGTCTTACTACCTGTTCATGTTATATGGATGTGTACTAATTACGCTAATAGGCTAGGGATGAAGAAGGTTGAATTTTAGAGGAAGTGTACCCACATATGTGTAGAGGGAGAGAGGAAAACCATTTAGTATAAACACCCCTCAGTACACATGAGCAAGATTTAACCCTGATCTCACTGTCATCGCCGGTCCTGTCTATTATGAGGGTGACACCTTAGACATTTCTACTATATAAGTGGGTAAAATAATATAAACCAATTAACCGGTCAGAAGGAAATGTCTTAGCTAAAAAAAAAGCTGTAAACCGACCTAACGACAGCATTGGGGTTCTTCTCCACAGCGTACACCTTGATCTTACGATCAGCCTTGTGAGCAGCCATGAGGGAGGCCCTGACGAGGGGACCCCTGCCTGCACCTACCACCATAACGACACTGGAACAGGGAGATATCAACAGCATAAAAATGTATTATTTAGTTATCACTCTAACATACTGAAAATAGGATTAGCTAGTAGGAGGGTGTGATGTCTTCAGTTCTCAATTTGAAGTGAATTGAATAAAATGAAATATTCCCAGAATTGAATCGAATATTTAAATTAATGATTGATGTTGTAAAAAAACATAAACATAAGGGTGGCTTAGACATTATTTACAAAACATATTGCAAACATGATTAAAACATTTTGTTTAAGGCTGAAAAATAAGTCGTAACACACAATGCAATTTAATTATTCTAGATGTGCATGTCATGTGAGACTTATTTTATTATGTAAATACCCAACAGAACAAAAAGCTAAGTCAACTTTTTCAGTGTGAAGCATAGTCAAATAAAATAATATGAGATAGTCCTGAAGATGAAATGAAGTTTGAATATTATAAAAAAATGTTTAAAATCAAACATTGAAAGGAGGATAGAAGAGCAAGGAGCTACACATATACCATAAAACTGTCTAAAAGTTCACATCTAAAAACCAAACAAAACACATAATTTTGTAATTTTTGGAGTACTTCCGTCCCTTTCTTCAACAGATGAGAATAAAACATAGACTGGGCTATGGCAGCATGGCTAGAGGTTGATCGTGGTCACTTAAATTATGTTGTTGCCTGTTTCTTGATCCAAAAAATGGGTTAGGCTTAGATTCTGTCGAATTTTACTCTCGAATTGAAGTTCAAGCGAATGAATATTCAAGTGAAGTTAAAGTTTTCAAAGCTTAACACACCCATACAAAATTAATAGAATTGAGTATAAATATATATACATATAAACACACACACACTCCCCCATCCTAATTTTTTTAAACCCCATTTCATGTCTTCATTCCATTCCTAAAGCTGTTCCCATACTTTCTCTTCTTTCTTATCCCATTTGCAGAGCCCTATCTATACTTTTATATATTTTTGATGTTGCTATAGTATTTTATTGTATTAAAGTTTAAATATATATAAAAATATATATACAAACTTTATTTTTATTCGATAGGCTTCATGATTATCGAAACTGGCATTTCAATTTTGAATCAAAACCAAAGCTAACGAATATTGAAAAAAGTTGAAGTTTAAGCATCACACAACCATATTAGTTAATACATCCCGGTTGACATTCCATCAGAAATAGAAGGACAAGGACTGGTCAGTAACGTGTAATAAACAAGTTTCATCACTCACAACTCCTTCTCGTCCCTCTCCTCGTACGGAATTCTGTCAACCAAGGCACAGTAGATGGCCCTCTCATATTCATTGTATTTGGTGGGGTCTTTCTCAAACACCTCGTACGTGTGCGTCTCCAGGTTGTCCATGAGTGGCTGGAGGGGGCACTGCAAGTAGTCCTCGTAGCCGCGCGCAAACGCTAGGAGAGGGTCGATGGCCGACATCCTCTGGTAGCATAATATAACATATTTTAAAAAAAAAGACCATTATATTTTTGATTGCATATTAAAACAATCAAATTTAAATTTGAAACAAAGGTTTTAATGGCCTTAAAAATATTTTTAATGGAACATTATTAGTTTTGAACACACACAATTAAAAGGTTTTTTTAATTGCTTTAAGAAAATATAAACACCTCTAAAATTGAGTGACCAGAGTTCCTGGCTAAAGGTCCCAAGGTCTCAGATTTGATCCTCGGCCACTTTCAGATTTTTTATGTGACTCATTGGGTCTGTAAATGAGTCAACTCAGCCTCTTGAGTACAAATAAGGAGCTAGTTGAACGGAAAATTAGTGGCTCCTGTATAGAAAGCTGAGATTAATAGCCGTAGGGTTAGCTCTGCTGACCACATAGCACCCTATATCCACAGAAAATGGCACTATTTTTGTCAGCAGACGGCGGCAGCTCAATCAATATTGCTCGACTATGGGCTGACACCATGGAGTTTTAAAAATAATAAATATTTCTATTTGTTTATTATACATAATTAATTTTAATCACATAAAATTTAAAATTTTTAATAACTTTAAAATATAACTTTCTTCTATTTCTATAAAACATTATGAGTTTGAACACACAATTTTAAGTCCCAATCATACGGTTTGGTTCCAAAGTTTTCAAAGGCATCTGCTAGTACCTGCACCAGCAATAAAGTGTTATAAACAGCTAATGTCTATCCCAGCAAGTAAGTGCGCTTACCTGCCAGATGTGGTCGAGGTACTGCTGGTAGTAAGTGATAGAGCCATGCCTCACAGCGCCCGTCACTACCAGTTGCAAGTCCAATGAGGCAAATGACCTGAGGAGGCACTGGTGCGCCTTGAGCAGGACGGGGTACCCCTTCTTGTTGGAAACAAACAGCGATGTGGGCACCATGACACACTTAAGGGGTTCTCCTAACCAGCGCTCCAGTTCCGCACTTGAAGGGATGTCAGGGGTAACCTCCAGTGCAAGGTTCAGTTTCTTGTCAAAATTGCATAGTGATCTAAACTCATTCCACCTAAAGACAGAAGGTTATAATTGTTTGACAAAAGGCGCATGTTATCTATCTCTGATGTTTATTTTTTATAATAACAAAAGTAAGATTTAACTAATAATAATGGAAAAATATCCAAAATGCCTATCGGTGTATAAAAGAGTTCCTTCTAAAACTATTAATACTTTTGGCGAGTATTCACAAAAAATCAGCAATCCCTAGTCTAGAAAGTCAATTTAAAATTAATTTTGATCCACATCATTTGACAAAGCTTTAGTGGGGAGGAATGCCCAAAAATGTTTCCCTAGTAGGGAGGATTGTCAAAAAAAGGTTTCCTAGTACAAATGACTCGTCCAAATAAATGGCTTACCATTCCCAAGTGTCATGCTGACCCGTGGGGACTACAGTTGTTTCTCCCATGCCATCTGGTGAGGTCAAATAGTATGAGGCTGCGACAGCCGCACTCTCCATGCGCAGATGCACCCAGAACTAAAGCACATATCACATGATAATTGAATCTATGCAGTTTTGCTTGAATATACCAAACACGACAACAGTTAGCAATCAACAATACTTGAGAGTTGCAGGTATTTAAGAATAATGCAATTTCGTTCTGAAAAAATCTCGATTCGATTAGAGATGGGTCGAATCCACAATTTCTCAAATCCAAATCTACATTTTATTCAGATTTATGTTAAAAAGTAGAGATATGATGCTTGAATCCTATGGTATTTGAGAGATTCGTAAATATCTCAAAAAAAGTATCTTAAATACAATTATAAAGAGCTTGACTTGAAAACAATTTAAGCACTTGGTTAAAGGAATTGTGTAGAAATGTGTAGTTGCGAGGGTAACAAAATCACAAGAAAAAATTGTATTAATATAATTATAATAATAATTATTATTATTATTAAGGAAGTGAACACACATTTGCGTGGAGGGAGAGTGGAAAACCATTTAGGAAAAACCACCCTCAGTTCACCCGACCGAGATTCGAACCTCGATCTCCCCGTCCTCAGCAGTCGAGCTTAGCACGACTAGCATGTTAGCCAACTACGCCGAGTATTAATATAATTAATTACATGAAAAGTGTTCTCTTTATTGTTTATGTCGTAATGGACATAGGTAACAAAGAAAATAACATTTGTCAGTGAAACCAAGCCTTAAGAACTTCTTTTAAATTTCATTTTAAATATTCTCAGTTTAAAGTTATACATTTTTTAAAGATTGACAGATCCAAAAAACAATTTAAAATGTATGATTTGAGATATCTCAATAGCAAAGTTAAACATTTATATTTTATTAAATATTGAAAGGAGGATAGCGAGACAAGGCCTACACACTTAACAAAAAAACTGTAAATAAGTGTGTATGCCTTGTCCTTCTATCCTCCTTTTATTGTTTAATTAAATACAGCTGTTGAGCATAATTTTTCCAAATCTAAACATTTGGAAGCTCCACTCATCCCTAGTGAAGGGAACGTGCTGAAGCTGGCCCTCACCTGATAAGTGCAGCCAGCCTGCATCTTGTTGTTGATGAGTCTGGCCAAGTTGATCTGATTGTCTCGCCGGAGGGTGAACATGACCGCCGGCAGGCCCAGGTGGTTCGCGTACATCAGCTCCTGGGCTAACGTTTCTTGAGACAACCTGCAGGTTGTCTCGTCGGAGGAGTCCAAATTGATGTATGGGGACAATTTCCCGACGATCATTGTACTCCAGTCTGTGGGACACATGGAATCACACAACCTGTGGTATTTGGAATACAGGATTAACATGCTCTTGGGGGTACAATGTGGATAGATTCCTGAGGGTCTGTGAACTTGTGGGAGCTACAGCCTTCACACCGATATGTGCAAAAGAATAAAACGTAACTTTAACTTAACGCTATTTTAAATGGTTTTTTTTTGTGTCACAGCGTTTTAGTATTCATTTAAGATATACACATATTATATACTAATTACACTTATGTTTTATGGGATAAGGAAAGTTGAATTTTAGAGAAAGTGGTACTCGCATTTGTGTGTAATGTGGAAAACCATTTAGGAAAAAAACCACCTTCAGTACACCCAAATGGGGTTTGAACTACGATCACTACTTCATCGGCAGTCTGTCTATTTTGAGAGTAATGTATTAAACCATTCCACAGCAAAAATAAGTTATTTTCTTGTTATTTAATGCATTAATGATGCACACATATTAAAGTATGTTTAACAAATTACATAAAATATCTTTCCTGATTTTTTCTTGAGGGGGNAGAGAGAGAGAAGAGAAGAAAGCATGCCCATTCACATCTTTGTCACTTCTATAGATGTCCCATTTCATCTTGTATTCTCTCTTACACATTATATTTTCCGTATTGTAAATTTAAGATAATTTTTAGCAGAAACTTGGACTCTTAGGAAGACGGAAAAGAAATACTTGGAGAGCTTTGAAACGTGGTGCCGGAGAAGACTTGAGAAGATCAGGCAGACAGGCAGGATGTCAATTAATTAAGAAGTCCTAAGAAGAGTAGGTGAGAAGGGAACCATTTTCGATGTGATTCTTTGGCACAAAATAAATTGTATCAGACACATCCTTAGGAATAAGTGTCTTCTACATGACATCATAGAAAGCAAGGTTGAGGGAAAGAGGAGTTTAGGAAGAAGGATTCAAATAGTGGATGATATGAATGAGAGGAGAAAATTTCGGGATATGAAGAATGAGGCAGAGGACAGGCCGCATTGGTGGTCTAAGTTTACTGACAAAAGGATTGGACCTTTAAGAAAGAAATAATAATAGCCCACATTTATGTAGAGGAAGAGTGGAGAACCATCCTCAGTACACCTGACCGAGATTTAAGCCTCAATCTCCTCGTCATCAGCAGTCTAATCTACTGTGAGAGTAGCACTTTAAGCCATGTGGTCACTAAAGCGAGTGAATCCTATGTTAGTCAANAAAAAAAAAAAAAAAAAAAAAAAAAAAGTATCTTGAATACTATTATAGAGTCTTAGACTTGATATAACAATTTTAAGCAATTAGTAAAAGGAATTATATAGACTTGTGTAGTTTGGAGAGTAACATAACAAAAAGGAACTAAATAAAATTATATTAATATATTTAATCTACCATAAAAAGTGTTCTCTTTGTTGTTTATGATGTAATATGTATGGCAAGCAAAATATCATTTGTCAATGACATCAATACTTAAACAACATTTTAAAATTAAATTTGAAATATTTTCACTTTAAAATAAATGTACATTTTTTTAAAAAGATTTGTGGATTTAAATTCGGATTAAATCCATCTCTAGTTTTTAATATTTTGATAACCGTATTTCAATATAATTGGTTTCTTGTGTAGTTCTGTGTATTTTATTTTAATCAGTTAAAAATATTATTCCAAGGAAGGGGTCTATTGGCTTCACCAGACTTAGTACAAGGCGCAACAACAAAAAGTCTATAGAAACGTGTTAGATATTTAAAATATAGCTAAACTTGTTCTAAACATAAAAGACTAAAGAATGTAGTTTTATTATAAATTAAGTTTCTTAACATAAGCTAGGGGCTATCCATTAAATACATAACTATCCATATCATGGCTGGTGGGTGGGAGTAGTGCTTGGGGTGACCAAGCGTGACGAGGGGACCAAGGGGAGTCAGATAATTTGTGACATTACATTAAAATCAAGGATATTTATTTTGAAATCAATTCGACTGAGCTCATATATAAACAAACAACAATCGACTCATTGACTTCCATCGTTGAACTTGGCAAGTACGTACAAACATGTTTCAATAAAAGGGTTATATAGGCTCTACAGTTAAAAATACTATTTAAAAGGGCAAGGGGCTTTGCTTGATATTAAAATGTATTTAAAAAAAAGGGAGGTTTCACAAAATTGTGACATTGTGTAACAATACTTTGGTATAAGAGCTAAAAAAAAATATTATAAAAAGTATCAGAGGCTATTGAACTATATTTAATACAAAATGCTTTAGCAATCTTGTCTAAAGCAGAACGCCTAATATATATTATACACATTTTAAATTGTAAACTGACCTGTGCTGAGGAGGATTAGTTCCGAGCGGGTGAACGCACCAGGTCGATCTTTGGCTTTACCAGATAAGAATTCTCTTTTATATCTAGGGTGGACTATAGGTAAACACACAAAGTCAAATCTAGAAAACAAAGAGAAAACCAATATCAACTTATATTTCATTTTCATATAGTTGAGGTATTTAACATGCATATTCTGAACCGACTGATTATATCAGCACACTAGAACTTCTTGAGTTAGAGTGAAAGGGCCTACCAATTTTGCTGGGGAAAGTATTTTAACATACCTTTCAGTGTTCTTTTATATGCCACAAACGACACGGGACCAACGGCTTTGCTTTCCCTCCAAAGGAAGTTGTGCTATGAAATTTTATAACTCAATACAGATATTTGTTGCTCAAGAAAAATTTGATGACCTCAGCTTGGTTTATATCCATGATCATCAGCTCCTGAGACAAGCACTTTAGCCCGAGACCACCGAGGTCAACATCAACTTATAAAATTTGTAATATAACTAAGGACCATTAGTGAATTATTTTAAAAAAACCACACACACAATATTTTGCAAAAGTATTGTATGAAAAAAAAAGAAATTTTTGTTAACATTGATGATAAAAATTATGTTTGAATCAAAAGCTAAGCATATGAGAATCCAAGATTTTCAATTGTGAATTAAATTCAAAGTTTTTGCTTTGAATTGAATCAATATCAAATATAACATTCTACTATGAAATATTACTGAACCATAATCTAATATTAGCCTAAATAAATACATATTTTTAAATAAAATCTAATAAAAAATATGGTCAATAAACTGTGTTCAAATAATGGATACACGTTAACTCCATTTAAAAGTTAAACTATCCAAGTATTGGATTTTGAGATTTGAACTTTTGAATACAAAATGAATCTTTTAAATATATATGTGACATTTTTAATCTGGTCAAGATTCAGATTAGGATTCAAAATTTTGAAAGTTAGTACGTGACTAGTACTTATTCTATGGTACTAGTAACTTGAAATTTCATTGCCACACTTGCAAAAGTACGCCACCTATTCCTATCTTGAGCTAGTTATATTAAGTCCACCTCATTACACCCTCCCTATCCCTATCTTGAGCTAGTTATATCCAGTCCACCTCATTACACCATATCTCTATCTTGCGCTAGCTCTATCCAGTCCACCTCATTACACCCTATCCCTATCTTGAGCTAGCTATAGCCAGTCCACCTCATTACAAACTATCCCTATCTTGAGCTAGTTATATCCAGTCCACTTCATTACACCATATCTCTATCTTGCGCTAGCTCTATCCAGTCCACCTCATTACACCCTATCCCTATCTTGAGCTAGCTCTATCCAGTCCACCTCATTACACCCTATGCCTATCTTGAGCCATCTTTATCCAATCCATCTCATTTCACCCTATCTCTATCTCTCTGAGTTAGGTAGTTCTATCCAGTGCAACTCTTTACACCCTACCCCTATTCAAATTTGTGAATTTTTAAGTTCTTACATTAGCAGAAAAAGATATTTAACTAAGACCTGTTAATGATTGATCCATTTTAAGTGACAAATAAATGTTTATTAACCTCAACATTTTTATTTAGTTATAGATGAATATTGTTGTTGAATTTAATTTTTCTAGTGCCGAGTTTCCCATACTTTCAAAGGTTGTATAGATACCCCTTTTGGGGCCATGGCCAAAACCACTGACTATCTCTACAAACCCATGACATGAGAAAAGAAGGACATATGAAAGATCCAGATATCTAGTCAAAATCAGCATTAATAGGTCTCAAAATATATTTTATGATAAAAAATTAGGTGGTGCATCACGTACCCCCTCAAGTCCTTTGTGTACAACAGTTTGGAAAAGTGGTCTTCTAGTGTAATAATGTAGGCAAAAAGAATTAGTGACGAAATATTTTATTAACAACTTCATCTTGAGAGAAATGATAGGTTAATCGATAGAAACTGCACCCTGTGTTGAGTGCAGGGAGGATAATACAACTGGCATTTGCAGGATTGCCAATATACCATGCCATATATCATGTGTTTTCCAGGTTTTCCATGAGGAATTCCCATTTTAACATGAAGCTTTGATAGAAGAAAAGAGTAATAACATTTCATTTTCCATAAAAGTGACGAGTGTCAACCAACACATGATTTAATATTGATGTCACTGCACAAACATTGTTTAAGGAGTAAATAAGACATGTTTGAATCAGTGTGCATTATTCTTCAGTTAACTTTTTTGTCCATCCAAAGACCTACTATTTTAAGCTTTCAGTTAAATGTCCCAAACTAACAAATAGGCCTATTCCAGTATTTTTACTAGATTTTGCCAAATTCCCTCAGTTTTTCCATTTTTTTCCAGACACAAAACGATTCTTCCTGTTCTGTGGCAACCCTGATAAGTAACAAAAACCACCCCCAGCCTGGACAGTCGGGGTGGAATCTTTAGATGTCAGCTCAGAGCCAGACAAACTATAGGCGAGTTTTTGTGAGAGACTTGGTTATGTCTTGGCGTCGAGTGTTATTGAGCAAGGTGGAGCATAAAACAGCTTTGAATTGTTATTTTTCGTAAACCAAAATGGAGGTTGAAGTAGAGTAGATATAACAGCTGGTTGGTTAATTTATGTAAGCCTACATATACTGCAAATTGACCAAAAATGAACTATTTCATTTTATTCTTAGTTAGATTAGTGGTTATTTTGGAGGCCTAATATTTATAGCACAGCATACCAAGATAAACATATTTTCCCAAAAATAACCTACAAAAAACAATAAGTACTTATCTAAGAGTAGATAAGCCTAACTCATTAAAATGCTCTTTCTTTTATCCATAATTGAATGATTTTTAAGTACAATTACTGTCATATATTTTTATCTAGTAATTGCTGTCCATTTTAATTTACCTATAGGACCTAATTATTAAAATCAATTGATTATTTACAAAGTTATACTCGTTTGGATCTAATCTAAGGAGTCGTGTTACCAAACCACAATCTGGTATCATCTCGGCCATAAACATTCGTAACCAGCCGCAGTACCAGGAGTGTGAAAATGCTCTGTCGTAAACATCGATGCCAGGTCATTCATGAAAACCTGCTATCATTGCCATCAACATATGCCAAAATAAATTATTTTAGCACATACCCTGTGTCTGAAGCATACTGAAGACATTTTCTGATGTCTGCTACACTACAGAAATCTAGCCCGCAGGACAGCCGGCGAGACGAAGACATTTCTACTGGATTGGCTATCTTTAACAAACCAAGAAAGCAACACAAATCCAGAATGAAACAGATCGTATAATATATTAATTCATATGTATCACAAATTGATACATATGTCAGTCCTTAGAGCTGTGTTCACGTTGTCATTTTTCACTTGAAGGAAGATCTTAACATGCTACAATATCATAAAAAAACAACTTATTATTAGTATTTAAAATAAACTTAAGCTAATGTATCAATGTAGAAGAAAGCAAATGCTTTCACAGTTTTTTTTACACTGCATCTTACTATCCATTCGTGTTTACTCTTATGTACTAAACACACTATTGGGCTAAGGATGAGGAAGGTTGCATTTTAGAGAAAGTGCACCCACATCTGTGAAGAGTGGGAAACTATTTAGGAAAAATCACCCCCAGTACACACACTGGAATCGAAACACAATCTCCCGATTATCTAGTTCGTTGAGGGAGTAGCGCCTTAGACCATGCGGCCATCGAATTGAAATGAAATTAATTTTTTAGCTGCGAATTTCTAAAGGCCATTCTTACGCAATACTTAATCTATAGGCTATCACTTGCACTTTTATCTGATACTTTGTGAACTAAAGGTAAAATTCAGTAAAATATGTAGAAATTAAACTAAAATTTTTACTGCCCCAAAAAGATCTAATTTGCCAAAATTTTGTTTTTTACATTTCCAACTGATAGGATTAAACTATGTAATTATATAAAAATCTAGTCTCTGGTGATCAGGATTTATGTAATGTAGCAAATCGAGCAAAACACAAACAATGAATGGGTGTCTTCTATTAAAAAAAAAAATCACTTAAATGACCCAAGCATTTAAGGCTGATTGGGCTTGGACTTTTTAGAGTTTACGAGACACGGACAAACTATATAGGTAAGCTTACCAATGAAGTTGTTTGAATCTTATAAACAAACAAATGAAGTATGAGATAGTCCTTTAATGTGGCTAGCTAGCTAGAATATGTGGTACCATCCACTAATTATTCAGGTATCATCAACACTTTATAAACTCTTTTTAAGTTATATGAATGTTAAAAGTTAACTGCATTGTGATGGCTTCCATTTATAAACACGAGGACATATACATTATGTTAATAGTTGAGATCCCAGAGTAACAAAATGTAGACCTTCAGGTTTAATCTACATTATTTAAAAAATATTTTTATTTTTACAGGGTATGGTTTACGATTTTTTTCTGATATTGACAACTTATGCATTTATATCTTGCAGATAAATTATATGCTTGTAATTTGTAAAAAAAAACCAAAACTAATCCCTTGGAAACCCCCCTTCCCCTTAATAAACAATTAAAATTTGACTTTGTTTCTAGTTTTTTTTTTGCATCGTGTCTTACTTGAGTACCTGTTTAGGTTATACAAGTATATATACTAATTACGGTGACGAGTTCAAGCTAAGGGTTGAATCCAGAGGAAGTGTACCCGCAGTTGCGAGGAGGTAGAGTGTAAAACCACTCAGTGACGCCTAAGACATTGCGGCCACTGAAGCATATACTAATTGAATGGGAAAACAAGATTTAAGGATGAAATGTGCTCACTTTATAACCTAATCATGGAATTCAAAGCCAATTTTAAAATAAGTTCCTGGGTTTACACAAATTTATGTAAGGTTTCTTTGTGCACACCAGCATGTCAAGGTTGTAAGGTTATACAAGCTTTTGAAATGTCTTTACCCTCTGTTTAATATGCGAATTAATAAAATAATGTATTTAATATATATTATGTTTAATATATTATAATTACCTCAATTACATCCCTCACTTGCTAAATGGTCAAAATTAAAAGAATATAAAAGAATGGCGAAAAAATTGCGGTTTTATTTAAGAAGAATATCGATAACCAAATCATGGCTACCAACCTAAAAAATAGTTAAAAAAATCCTAATAAGGTAAGACTTACATTTGAAGAAAAAATTTCATTTCGAAGAAAGATGAAAATTGGTGATTCGATTAAAGCGCTTGTGTCATAAAAATTAATATATTTTCGTATGATGCTTTCAATCTTTGGTTCTACACACTTAGATAATCGTCAAGACATTGAAAATTCATTACATTACTTTTAAATGAGTTGAGCATTATTGTGACGTCCTCCTGCCCACTGTATCCTCTTGAAGAATTTGAACCTCAACCAAGTGAAGAATCTCAAAAAGGTCGGAAGGAAGACATCTAGTATCAGTGGCTGATTTATGTATGTGGGGGCCTCGGGGTGGCATATATAGTGGAGGGCCCCCCCATAAATGCATGTTAAAACAAAACGTGTCTTACTACCTGCTCAGAATATATGCATGTATATAAGTTACGTTAATGAGTTTGGGATAAGGAAGGTTGAATTTAAAGGAAGTATATCCACGTTTGCAAGGACGATGAGGGGAAAACCAACTAGGGAAAAAAACACACTCAGTACACCTGACCGGCATTCGAACCTCGATTTCCCCGTCATCAGCAGTCAAGTTTATTGCAAGAGTGACGCCTTATCCCATGCTGCCACCAAAGCAGGTCCATGTAAATTACATCATAGCGTGCTTGAGATAAAGGTAGAAACTAAACATATGTTTATTGTAAGCTCTTTCTCTCTAGAAGGTCTTGGGACGGTAGGCTCTTGCCCTCTTGAAGGCCCTGGGATGGTAGGCTCTTGATTTCTTGAAGGCCCTGGGACGGTAAGCTCTTGCTCTCTTGAAGGCTCTGGGATGGTAAGCTCTTGCTCTCTTGACGGCCCTTGGATGGTAGGCTCTTGCTCTCTTGAAGTCCCTTAAACTGTAATGTCTTGCTCTATGGAAAGCCCTGAAACGATAAGCTCCTGCTCTCTTGAAGTATCTTGCCGTCATGAAGTTCCTGGGTCATTAGACTGAAAACTTTCAACTTTTTTTTAATGAAATGGTCAAAACTCAGCTGATAGGCAGGATTCTTCCTCTCTCTCTCTCTAGAGTTATTTGTAGCAAGTCAAATAACTCAATTTCTCTGACAACTTTGGCGCTTATACCCATAAAGCAATTGGTTTTGTTGAAGTTGTTCGATAAGCTCAACAACATAGGGCTCTTCCTCTTCATCCTTTATGTCGTTATCCATTTCTAGAAGATCTTCATTGGTGAGTTCTGTTGAGTGGGAATGGAACAATTCATCCACATCTGCCTGGTCTACGTCCTCCAATCCAACACCTTGCTATGTCAATGATGTCATGTCTTGAATTAGAAAGTTTGTGTTCAGGATCAAAATCATGAGAATCAGAAACTTCAGGTCAAATATTTTTCCAAACTCCTTTCATACAGGACTATTTAACTTCTGCCCATGAATCTCCAATGTTGTCAATACTACCACCCCTAACACCAAACTGTACAGTGAATATCCTTGTCCTCAATGGAATGTGCGCAAACAAGGTCACGCCATCACCTCACTGCAAAACTACAGCCAACCATGCATTATTATTTTTACTATTTTTTTGTTCGCGTTATAAAAAAACGCGTAATGGGAGATCACGTATAACTAAGGATAATAAGGATAATAATTTTAAACGGTCGGAGCTACCTATTGGGAATAAGGGTAACCTTAGATATATTTGTCACCAGGGTTGTACTGACAGGGTGGTTTCATCCCTTTTCCTATCCTCCCCACTTACCCCACCTATTTTTATTTTCCTTCTTAATGCATTGGCGAGAAGCTCATTGGAATATTGTCAAATTCCTAGAATCTTCAACTCCAAATGTGATAAAAAAAATAGCTTTAAGATTACTTCAATAGGGACTTTATGCTAGAAAAATTAAAAAAAAGATTATTTCCATTCTACTGTTTGGGGACTTGCCCCTGTCATTACATAAATTAAAAGTTCCCACGGACGTCGTTAACAGGGGTAAAGGATGTACTGTACATGCCCCATCCCCCACTAATCTGATAAAATGTGACATTCCTAGTACTGTTATAAAACAATGAATTGTTGTATTCAGAAAATTGGAAATTCACGTTTGAAGCAATGCAAACATTAATTAAGGCCCTTGGCCTTTTAGAGTGCAAGTCTAAAACCTATTTTGTGGGATGGTGGGCGGGAGGGTGAAAGGCTTCACAACCGACCAAAGTATCCTTCCGCGCCAACAAGAACACATGGATCACGGAAACCATAGCTACAGTAGCCCCATGGCTTCTTTGGTGCTGACTGACAGCTCACAGCTGACATCTGACAGTCAACATTTAGGTATATACCTACATTTTGACTGTCAGATGTGACAGCTGCTAACCACATATTTTTGCACATCATATGGTTCGGCGTAGGGATACATAATTTGGTCTGGTAACTTTTCAAAGCTGTCAGTCAGCACCAAAGGAGCCATGGGGCTACTGTAGCTACCGGACAGGTCTTGCGAAAAATCATACGTTTGGAAATATCAGTTTTCTCGAGAACGAGTGAAATTTTTATGTTAATATCTTCAACACCTCTTCTAAGATAATGTATCAATGTTTTAATGATATTGGTTTGGATTAATCTAAATTATGTAAAAAGTCATGGATGAAGGTAATTTTTATTTAAAGTAATATATGTAAAGTATCCTTTTAAGATTCATCCACGAACAAATACTAGCTTCTCAGAAACAATTCGAAAAGGATCTCACCACTAAAATATATTTTTTATACCATCTTTCCTGTTAAAAGAACAACTGCGTTGTTTCTTGTTGAAAGGAACAACTTCATAGTATTTGGCAAAAGACGCCATTTCTCTACATCAATAAGAAGCTAGCCTTCACAAAACCTGTTGCCAGGACTCTTTCTATTAGTTGGATTTTACACTCTTGAAAAGGGGAGAGAAAGTCAGGGGTATGTTATATATAAACCATTGTGCGTATGTTTAAGGCATCTCCGGGATCCAAACATCTACACCGAGATCCTGCTCACGCACAAGTCAGTCTAACACAGTATAATATAAATCACATCAATATCACAAGTGTGCAGTGATATAAAACATTTAATTGAAATATGTACAAGTAATTAACAGGTGTAATTTAAATAAACCGTGTGTGAAATAACAGCCATCAACAGTTCTCTTTCTTCAATTATATTAATATACCGATTTAATTAGTGCTCGAACACGGAGATATAAACAGCTGACTAAACGGTATCTTTTCCGTACAATGATGATTGGCTCTCGATCACGGAGCCTTAGACAACCTGTACATCATCACAGCATTATTATATCAGGGAATTAATCCATAGTGTTTCAATCGACGCTCAATGCGGGGTGATTGATTCCATAGTATTACAATTGACGCCCAAAGCGAGACGCGAATAATTCCATATTCTTACAATGTTTATTAGGTGTTATATTTTCTTATTCTTTGTTATAAAATCAGCAGTTTTCTATTGATAAATGTCAAAATTATTGATATTTGATCACTGTTGAAATTATAGAGGAGGTGTGTATATAAAAAGCAACACTTAAACCACATGCTTCTATACTTTGACCAACCGTTTCCGAAAAGAAAATTGCAAAACAATAAAAGTTTTTAAAGATAACCGTTTGTTCCCACAGCTCTGCATTTCCACGCTAAATGAAAAGGGCCACTCGCCTTAAGGTAAACTACTGTACGACTTGTAGAATTGATCAAAAAAACTTTCATGTTATGCACTAGGTATACAAATATTTTATTTTGTAATTTCAAGAAAAAATGGACCATCTCTGTCCTCCTCGCCCCACATCCCCAACCGCTTCAATAAAGAGTAAATAACGCCAATGGAAGTGACCTTAGACTTACCAATCGGTAAAAAAATAAAATATAAATAATGTATTTGATATATTGCATGGCCCAGGCTTGAATTTAAGGTAGGCTGACAGGGGCTAACGGCCCAGGGCCTCCAAAATTGTTGCAAAAAATAATTTTTATTTTGGCTCTACAGATCATAGTCATGGTAATAACTTAAAATTTATAACTTACTATGCCAATTTGTATTTATTTCTGACCAAAAATATTTCTTGTGCTAAGCAAATATTTCAAACTGTGATTTTCAAAACATAAACAACACCCCTAGATCACATCGAATCTAGTGGCTGCAAGTGACATTATAAATCTTATTTACTATTGCGAGGATCTTTCTTTATTTAAATGATATCTTTAACAATGAGGTTTTAAACAGTTTATTTTGTAAAAACAAAATAATGTTAAAACGTCTTTTTTATTTTAATATAGATACATTTACTAAAAGATAGTAAGAGTTGTGAAACGAAATAATATATATTGTTGCAAAATCACTCCATCAAAGAGCATAAATGTAATAATATACACTGAGAAACATTGAGAAAAGAGGACCATCTCTGTTCACCAAAGAGCATAATAAATTATTTTAATTGGCAAAGAGCTTCATAAAAATATATATTATGCTTATATTTTCTTATAGCTCTGAAACTATTGATTAATATTTCAAATACAAGATTTTATTTTTGAATAGTACTACAACTTTATAATGATGAGTAATTTTGTATCTCAAATAGTTATGGAAATATAGTAGAGATTGTAAATTTGATCTAATTTTTAGTAGCCTTAAAGTCATTTTAATGGGAAAATGAGAACTGCCATTTCATTTGTAATATTTGGGTACAAAATTTAATCAAAATAATTGCTAAAGTGGATTTGGAGAAAATCGATTTATTTTTTATTTTAGGACTAGATGTCCTCGGGNGGGGGGGGGGGGGGGGGGGGAGCGGACCTTATGAAAACCCTTCACCCTTTCCCGATCGGTAAAATGGTTTCGGCTCTAGGACAAAGGTATAGAAAGACAGACGGCATCGCAAAAACATCTTTTTCTAATTCGGGGTGTCATACATGAAACGTCGACATTTATCAAATATCGCGTCCAATTTTTTGTACGATCCCAATATTCTCTCTCCGAAGGGTCAAAAGAAAAGAAAAATAAATGTTTGTGTCCTCCTCCGATTCCATCAGCTACCAAGTGGTAAGAACCACCCAGAATACACCCTGAGAACTGACAAAGATCAAACTCCATAGTCAAGAGAAGAGTTCCTCTCATTGTTTAGCCCTCCCTTGCCCTCCCATTTCCCCTCACGCGGATGTTTGGCTTGGGAGGGGAGGGGAAGGAAAGAAGCCGGCAGAAGATCGTCCTGTCAAAAAAAAAAAGTCAGTCAGTTGACGAGGATGGCGCTAGACGTACGATGGTGGTGGTTAACGTGCGTACTCGGGGAGGTGCTCCTGTCGGCCCGACCCTCGGGGGCGGTCATACTCACACCCCCGTACTTCAACCTGGCAGAGGGGCGGCGTATCACAGCCACGGCGACGTGCGGTGAAGACACGCAGGGCCCCGAGCTGTACTGCAAGCTGGTGGGGGCCAACGCGGACAGGGAGGTCAACATCAACCTGATCCAGGGACAGGTGGGTGTACCCCCTGAGGGGATAAATTGAAACTATTTGGTTTGATGCAGTGCCTATTATGGCTATCAGCGACAAACTATCACATCTAGGCCTAATATATTATGGGTCCAACACCCAAGCTCAACCGGTGTCTATCTACTGAGCTGAATTATTATTATTATTATTATTATTATTATTATTATTATTATTATTATTAGCACCGCGTCTTACTACCCGTTCGGATTCTACGCACTGATGCTAATGTATAATGGTAGGGTGATTGTGAGATGAAATGGAGGACCTACAGTTTAACGTGGGATCCGAACCACGGTGGAGGCCTGGCATTCCCCACATTCACAAGATGTCTTGTCAGAGGTGAAGAAAGGGTTTGGTAATAAGATAAATNAGGACCTACAGTTTAACGTGGAATCCGAACCACGGTGGAGGCCTGGCATTCCCCACATTCACAAGATGTCTTGTCAGAGGTGAAGAAAGGGTTTGGTAATAAGATAAATCTGTGCCGGGACCGAGGATTGAACCCCAGCCGCCAGCACAAAAGTCCGACACCTTACCCCTAGACCGCCAGGTCACCTACTGAGCTGAAGGTCTCAGGTTTGGTTCCTGGCATGGTAGAAATCGTTATCATTGGTGAAATGTGGATTTCCTCTTTCACAGTGATGAATTAACGTCTGGGGGTTGGGTGTTGTGTCTGTTTTAAACTGTTTTCAAAGTCGTGTGTTTATATAATCAATCAGATCCTCAAATAAATTAAATGAAAATGAATAAATTAATATGAACCCGCTTCGGTGCTCGAACGTTCTAACTAGGGCGTTACTCTCGTAATAGACTGAGATGGCCGATGACAAAGAGATCTGGGTTCAAGTCCCGATCGAGTGTACAGAGTTATGGTTTTTCACTATCTCCACGCAAACGCGGGTACGCTTCCTTATATTCAACCTTATTTATCCCTAAAACGTTAGCGTAGTTATTACTAAAGTATAGCTCGAACGGGTAGTAAGACACGTTTATAAAAACAATAATAGTGATAATAATACGGTGGAGAAGGAAGGACGCCTAGCAGCGACTTAACATTTTTATTTTGGTATTTCAGTTTACTTTATAAACATAAGCTATATCAGTACATGACTTTAACTATCTTAACCTAAGACACCACTACTAGCATCCAGCACACATCCATAGCACCTTAATTTTTTTTTGTCCACTGCGTCTTACTACTTGTTCGGGTTGTACGCTTATGTACTTATTACACTAATGGATTAGGGATGAGTAAGGTCAAATTTAAAGGAAATGTACTCACATTTGCTTGGAAGAAGAGTGGAAAACATTTATTAAAAAACACTCAGTTCACTCGACCACTTTATAAAGTTTAAACCCCGAATCGTTCCGTTATTGGCAGCCCAGTCTATTGCTAGAGTGACGCCTTAGGTCATGCAGCCACCGCATCGATAGGCTCACGGAATAAAATGGCAGAGGTCATATGGTCTGGTTTTGCCAGTGACAGGGGAGTTCGGGGATCGAACCCTGTCCGAGAGTACTGTGGGTAAATATTTCCTCAATTATTTCCCATTCTTTGTGCACGCAAATAAGGGTAGATAAAAAAATCTACGTTCCTCATCCCTTACTCCCTCAGCGTGGTTAAACGAGGAGCCCGGACGGGTAGTAAGACTTGGTGCTCACGTAATCGTATTGTTGTCGTTCTGGGAATGTTCACAGCCGCTGGTCGCACTTTTTTTTTAATCGTAAGCATAATATGATTATTTTATTGTTGTTATTTAATCACCAGTAGTTTTTTTTAGCCCCCTGTCTTACTACCCAGTTGGTTTGTACGCTTATGTACTAATTACGCCAATGGGTTAGGGATGCGGAAGGTTGAACTTAGAGGAAGTGTGCCCGCGTTTGCGTGGAGATAGAGAGTGGGAAACCACTTAGGAAAAACAATCCTCAGCACTAACAACTGGGATCGAACCACGATCTCTTCCTCACCAGCAGTCTGGTATATCACGAGAGTAGCGCCTTAGACCATGTGGCCACTGAAGCGGGACTAGTAAGTGTTAAAATAATATTTAGAAGAGTTTTTTTTAAATGCCATATTTAGTGAGATTTTCAAATGTGTTCGTAATATAAAAAGTTTTCTTCTTCCTTCGAAATGTTTTGAAGATGCGAACATTATTGTGGGGTTGGTGGACGGGGGGAGGTGGGTCGAATTAGGAAGCGAAAAAAGATTCGACTTTCGACTTTCGAGACATTCGAAACTTCGCAAAGCCCTAAATTGTTCAGGGGAAACCTTTTCACTATTCTTTTCACAAGTTTGTCCTACCACTCCCTTTTGGGACGACCGTTCCCTCTTTTTTTTTCCCCTTCTTCATTTCCTTAAAGGTGACACCTACTCGAGAGGAAATATCCCACACTGGTATATTTATTATAGTAGTGGCAGTTATGAAGTTTTTAAACTATTAGAACAACTCTCAATTATCTTACAATTTTCAATAGTGACATTTAATTATTTTTTTTTAGTGACGCGTCTTAATATATGGGCTATACGCATATGTATTGATTATTAATGCATTTGGGATGATGAAGGTTAGATTTAGATGGGAAGAGTACCCACATTTGCGTAGAGAGAATGGGAAACCATTTAAGAAAAACACCCTCAGTCAACCGGGATTTGAACGTTTAAATACATCGTCTTATTTATGATACATTAAAATACTACTGAGATTAATTACTTTTTTTAGGAACGATACTTTCGATATTTATTTAAATTGAAATGGTTTGTTTGTGCTCTCACACTTAAATCTTCACAGGAAGAACCTTATTTGACACCCAGAAAAATTACTATATCTATTTTAACGCGTTCATACGTCAAGTTGGGTGGTCTATAGTTATCGCTTTTGATATATATCATCAATACCTATAAAATGTCAATACTAATATGGTAAAATATTATCAATTTTTACCGAAATAAATATGTTTGTTGTGGATTTTATAAATGTTTCTTCCTAATAAAATTAAACTGTACTAAGACTGGTTAGAAGGTGCCATAATACAAAGTATATATTTAAATGGCGAAAGGAATCGTCTTACGTTTTAAATATATATATAAATTATTTTAGCAAAGTAGGCGACCGGGTGGTCTAGTGGTTAAGGTGTCAGACTTCTATGCTGGCGGTCGGGGTTCAATCCTCGGTCCCGGCAAAGATTTATCTGATTACCAAACCCTTCCTTCACCTCTGACAAGACATCTTGTG